>JANTFE010007031.1:0-13484 GCA_027562315.1 Costus pulverulentus
TCATATAGTCTTCATATCCGATCTTTTGAAACCCTCTTTCCGCTTTACATGGCTTCGATGTGCATGTTTAGGGTTTCACCCCCTTTACTAGGGTATACTTACAATTGGCCGGCGTGCCTACCTCAGGAAGCATGCATCACCTTGTATAGTACATCCCACCCTCGTGGGACGCAAGGCCGTGTACGAAATGAGGATCCCATCTCACTAAGGAAGTCGGGCGACTTCTCGATCGATTTTTGAGTGAGAAACAATCATTTATAAAAGGCCAGAATAAATAATTGAATTGTGATACTAATATGCTATTTGTTGTAGATGGCTTCTACGAGCAATAACGATAGCAGACTGTCATTCTTCTCCTTCTTGAGGAAGGAGAAGTTGGTTGGAATCAACTTCGAGGACTGGTACCATACTTGAGGATTATTCTCAAGCTCGAGGAAAAGCTGTGTCTCCTTGGGCAGCCTTTTCCTGAACCCATCTCATCTACAACCTTGTTGGCAGAAGAGGATACTTGTGGGGTAGCTTGTCTAAAGCTAGCATGTCGCCAGAGTTGCGAAAGCAACATATTGAGCCGATCATATTTTAGATATTCTAAAATAGCTCTTTAAGGGACAAGCTATAATAGAAAGCTGTAACCTCTAAAGTAGTCCTACAATGCAAAGGAAAGCCTTAGGGCTTGTCCGACGCATTAAAGATGTAAAAGGGTGCAGGAGATAAGGTGCTCGAGAATGATTGCTAGCAACCTCAGAACAAGGAGAAGAGAAGTAGCCCTTCGTCTTCTGGCTTAGGTAATTATGTTACCAACGTCTAGTTGTCTATTTCTGACACATGGGTATGTCATACCGCATGATGAGACTAATACTTGCAAAAGTGTCTTCGTGCTCAACAGAAATAGGGCAATGATGACGCAGAGAGACTGACCTACTAGTTGGAGCATCTGTGCTGCCATGGCTGTAGGAGACCTCACTCTCTCTAGGGTCAAGATTTTGTAAGAACTTCTGTATCTTCATGTTGTTCTATCTGTATGTGAAGTTATATGAGTAACATAATAGATGGATTAAATTAAGTGGTCCTGTACCTATCTTTGGCAATGTTGTTTGGGCTTAACAAGTACCTCATGCGAATGGATTTATGGATTCAATCTCTTTCCATGAGAATGAGTCGCATCTACCTCTTTCGAGAACTAGACTCGCACGAGCCTTGTTTGCTAAGGACAACAACAGTGATGCTCTTCACTTTTTAAGAAGTGGAAGATCAGGAGACTTGTTGGATCTCTTACACTTTAGTGTGTATAGATAGGTCTAATATGTAAGCTAAAGATAGGGTACTAGTCCTTTACAGACATATCTGACAGATATGAATAAAGGAAACCAGCTTAATAGATCAATAAGAGCTTTCAGACTTGTTGGAAAGCACTTGAGCCATAGTTTATGATTATCCTGATGAGTATGAGATTCCTCATAGCTCACTCTTTCTAGAACTCACTTTTTAAGGGTGAGTGTCTAAACGGAGGAGTCATGTTGTGCTTGGCATGATCAGATACAGGATAAGTCATGTAACTCCTTGTTAAAGGTTGTACAAAAATGAATAGTTTTTCCTGAACACTGAACTATTTCATCTTAAATGTATCTCTGGGTAAGGAGATGACATGACTAATTATCAGGATCTATAGATGTGAGACTTTGGGGGTCATACATCTGAATCTAGTGACATAGATTCAAGATCTGATAAGTGTAGGTGGAGTATCCTAAGATGACTTAGGGATACTAATTTCCATAGACCTACAGGAGAACAAGCGATTGTTGCTCTTGATGCTAGCTTTCTTGAAAATGTATTTCCTTGAAAATGGCAAGTGGGAGGAAATTGTGACTTGGATTCAGTCCAAGGTCAGCCACCTAGCACAAATGGTCAAAGATGAAATCTGAGCCTCGTATATAGGTTGTGGGGCAACCTAGGTTCAGAAAGTATGGGAAAAAGGCTGAATCGATTCATGTGTGCCACTGTTATGGGTAACTCCTAACTTGGACAAAGAATATTCATCTTATAGTACCTGAGTTTAGTGGGAGCTTGATGGCATCTCTGGTCTTGTATGTTGGGGACATATAGATCATCAAAGACGATATCCTGATCCTTCACTTAGTGAATAGGTGATTGGGAAATGTCTTGTGATGAATGACTTAGTGAAAATCACCTATGGGGTAGGTGTGAGAGTTTTTGGATAAGTCCAAGAAACTCTAAGTGTTAAGTCAGATAACATACATCGATGATGGTATGTTATAGACCAGATGTGGTTTGTGCCGAGAGCATAACCAATCGATACTAGGTCCAATCCAGGTGCATGGCACTGGATAAGGAATGAAGAACACACTTTGGTTCTATGTAGAACTAAAAGGTGGTTCTTGGTCAGTAATGATAGGAAAAGCTTAGTGGATTCACTTGGCAGCTTGTTCCAGTTAGACCAATGACAGTCTAGCTGTTCCTGTAGTGGTGATGGAAGCTTTGGGAGTTTCAGAGCAGGCTACTTGAAAGCAGAATATGCAAGTGCTTTTGAGAAGTAGTGGGAGTTCTTTGTTGAACCTCGTAGGCATACTCAGATGTTTATATCTTGTCTTGGGGACAGAGGTACTTGATATATAGCAGATATGAACACTAATACAATCGTGATAGGCCCATAGACCGATGCTCTAGCGCAGTAGGAGCGTGGCAGGTCGTGCTTAGGACACGGTGTTGAGGTTGCTCAATGCAAGGTCATAGTGCAAGTGGCAGATTGTTAGTGTTTATGCCCTAGGACCTCAGAATGGTCCATTGGGATATGTGTATCACATCTAGTTGATAGATGAGTTATCCTGGCATTATCGTTGTCATACAAGTTTGTACATCTGCGCATATGTACATTTGCATATACAATGTCCCTAAGAGATAGATTTTATCTAGTTTCTGTGTTTATCCCTGGTCAAAAATCATGGTGGATATGGGACAGCTATGATTCGCTTGAGACTAGTATATGCGCTGGTTGAGCACGGGTTGCTAATGCAGGCATATGGATATATCAAGGGAGATATACTGGATCGACCCGCCGTGAGGATTCATCTCAGTGTCACGAGATGAATATCACAGTGACAGAGTTGCGCTTGTCCTAGACTTGAGGGCATTGGTATCTCTACATAGTGATTGATGTACTTTGATGCAACCTTACGCTTCGCTGTAAAAGGGAAGTCATAACGGTTGTCATTGAGTATGTCATAAGCCGTATGAGAGATTCAATGTGCTAATAGAGGATTTGCCCCTTCCTTACTGGGAAGCTTGATTGTCCATGGCGCCCCTATATGGATAACTGAAAGTGTATGGCCATACCCAGGTGAGAACGTGATTTAGTCATGCCATATTATTGGGATTAACAAGTGTGACACACTTGCCCAATCTGGACATTAGTTGGCAAAAGGACAAAGCTGCACTTGTACTTTGTCACAATTTTAGGGGATGTCGATGATGACACCATTCTGATGACTTGGGTAGCAATGATGTACGGCTAGGTGCCACTCATTACTTGTGATTATTTAATCATCACTGCCGATGTCTAAAGAACCTACAGGGTCGCACACCTAGACGTCAGATATTCCGTACTAATCGTTTAGCCTCTGATCGAATCATTGAGTGATTCGGATCATTTTGGGGAACTGATGCAGTGAGAGTTTTACAGAGGAGTTGATATTTTATTTTTGTTCATGTTTGACCACTAGTTGACTCTAGTGGACCACATTTGACCTCTGTTGACCTGAGTAGTTAAATTGAGTTAAACAAGGGTCTAGGTGCAAGTTTAGACATGACACTTTAGTCACATGAATAAAATAAAATGAGCAAGAGAATATGCTTAGGTGCAAATTTGCAATTAAACATTAATTGTGTTTGTGAGGGTTCAAACTCGAGACACTATCTTGTTTAATTGTGGAATTTAGTAGGCGCCTATTCATTGTGGAATTAAATTGGCGTGGTGTTGAGAGTGGGATTTGAACCCACGCCCTCTCACACTAGTACAGGCGCTAATACATAGTCCCACATGGGAAAAATCTCCATAGTGTGTCTGGCTCTGCTATTATAAAAAGAGAGGCCTGCCTGGGAGATTTTTTGTACCAGACTCTTCTCTTGTCTCTAGTTGTCTCCTCTCCTCTGCTCCTTGGCGTGAGGGTCTAGGAGGTGATGACAATAAAAGTTTTTTGGCATCAAAGGTTGGGACAAGTGGCAGTGCTACCCACTCCTTGTCGCCAACACCCCTTCTTCTCCTTGGCATAGGCGCAAGTTGAGAAGGACAAGAGGCGTCGATCTCATCTCCCGAGGCTAGCACCACGCAGGGAGATTGGAGGGATCTCAAGACAGTCCGTGTGTGCGAGATTGCAGAGGACGGGCCTTAGCACGTCTTCATCATCGGCAGTTCCTGGAATTGTTTGATAAGGTACTGGCCCTATCACATCCCTTGTATTCTTCGTAAGTTGGTCCTTGTTGAATTAGGATTCGAACGCGCATGGAGATTTGGGCGCTAACGTGATTCTAACGTCAACGGCTCCAATTGATTCGAACGATGTTGATTTTGACTTCGGTCAATATCAGATTGAGGTAATTTTGGGATTGATTTTAGGGTTTTGGGTTTTGATCGGATTTCCTAAATTAGAGTTAGGGTTTTCCTGTGCGAATTGTAATTTGGGGAAAAAGAAGTTCGGGGAAGTTAGGGTTTCTTTTTGGGGCAAGGTATTGGTTCGGAAACCCTAGCGCGTTACGTTCCGGTGTTCCGCCGGACTACCCTGAGACAGCGGTTAAGCACCGGTTCAGGGTTGATCCGATCGGGGCATGACAACTCCGTTGTTTTCTTTTTCTTATAGCCCGGGGATTCCCAACATAAAACACCCTATAGAATGGCACCATCCGAATTGATAGAATTGAAGAAACAATTGCAAGAGTTATTGGACAAAGGTTTTATTCGACCTAGTGTTTCACCATGGGGTGCACCAGTGCTATTTGTGAAAAAGAAGGATGGAACCCTGAGACTGTGTATTGATTATAGACAGCTGAATCAGATAACAATTAAAAACAAGTATCCACTTCCCAGAATAGATGATTTATTTGATCAATTACAAAGGGCACAAGTCTTTTCTAAAATTGATATGAGATCTGGCTCTTATCAACTTAAGATTAAGAAGGATGATATTGCAAAAATTGCTTTTAGAACTCGATATGTCCATTATGAATTTTTGGTAATGCCTTTTGGTTTGATTAATGCTCCGGCAGTGTTTATGGGTTTAATGAATAGAATTTTCCAACCATTATTGGATATATGTGTGATTGTGTTTATTGACCCTAAAGGAACACAAGGGGCCTTCCAGCTCTCCCTCAAAAAAGCAGCATCCACTAACTCAAGAGTTTTTCTTTTCAAAATTCATCAACTAAGTGCAGTGTTCGAAATTACATGTCTTAAAACCAAAACTCACAACGTTTACATTTCAGATGACCTTTGGCATTCTACTTGGTTCAGAATTTGGATTTCCCCCTTAAGCTTGATTGGTAGCTGTGGATGGTGATAATGGCTGAGCTGGCGATGCGCATGCTGGATTTCTTGTAATGGCAGGTTTGACGTGGCATACTATTGCTGCTTTGAAAATGTAACTTGATTTGGGCTTGATAGTTGCTGGCCGAAAGTGTGATGTTGGTGTTGACGCTTTGCTTGGTGATTGCTTGGTGATGTTGACTCCTTAGCTAAAATGTGTCAAGGTCTTGAACATTAAGGAGCTTGGTGCCATGTAAGTGCTATTAGAGGTGTTATAAAGTCCTAGGCTAAACATCCTACTACAATCACTACAAAATAAAACAAGAGCTGAAAATAAATCCTAGGCTACATCCTAACTGCAACATATAAGCATCTAAGTTGTCCACCAACTAGTCTCATAATCATCAAGACTAGCTTGGACCGAAATAGACAAAGTTTAATAGGTTCCAAAACTTAAGGTTAAAACAGAAATGTAACAAGTTTTCTATCATGACAGGTTCACAAGGTAAATTCTTCAAGTGGTCATCCCATAGCGGATCGAGGGCTTCTTGATTCTTGTAGACCTCCTTGGCAATGTCCCTCTCCTCTGGAGAATTAATCTTGAAGTTCTCTAGTGCCTCCGGTAAGAGTTGATGTGCCTCCTCTTCGGGTACCCAATGCTTGGTGTGATCGGTCCATTTGATAAGGTAATAATGTTGGACTCCGCTGTTGGTGAGATGTTGTTGTTCCTCCAAAATTTTGCAAGCTTGTGGCGGTATAGGTGGTGCAATGATGGGTACGGTTCCTTGTATAATGTGAGGTCCTCCACATTCACCGTGGGGTGAATCCCAAGGGCTGGTGGAAGGTCCAACGTGGAGGCATTATCATTGATCTTCTTCATGACTCGGAAAGGCCCCATCCCTCTTAGTTGCAACTTGTGATTGTCTCCTTGTTATCTTTCTTTCCTGTTCCTGAAAATTACCAAATCACCTTCATTAAAAGAGACACAACACTTATGAACATTAGCAGCCGCTTGGTATTTAAGTGTGTTTTTAGCCATGTTGTCCTTGACTTCATTATGAATCTTGACGATGTGTTGCGCAAAGGAGAGAGCAGATTGGTTTGTCTTAAAGGGGGGTGGCAAAGGGTCAAGATCTATAGGCTTACGGGGCTGGCATCCTAGATTGATTTGGAAAAGGCTGGCACTTGTAGTTCTATTAACAGCACTATTAAATGTGAATTCAGCTGTGGGTAGCAATTTATCCCAAGTGCCCAGATGTTCCCCAACAAGACAACGAAGAATGTTTCCCAAGTATCTACTTATTACTTTAGTTTGTCCATCAGATTGTTGATGATATGCAGTGGAAAAGTTCAACTTTGTCCCTAAAAGTTTCCATAGAGTCACCCAAAAGTGTCCTACGAATTTAGTGTCACGATCTGAAACAATAGTATGTAGTAAACCATGCAAACGGACCACCTCTTTAAAAAACAGTCTAGCAACAAAGGGAGGCATCCGTAGTCTTACTACAAGGTATGAAATATGCCATTTTAGAGAATCAGCCCACCACCACAAAAATGGAATCATGATGAGCACTAGTTTTGGGTAGACCAAGCACAAAATCCATGCTTAAGTCTTGCCAAGGGCCTTTAGGGATAGGTAAGGGCATGTAAGGTCCGGTATTGTGCTTGTGGATCTTAGCAACTTGGCAAACTTGACAATGACTCACAATCTTGGACACATCTTTGTAAATAGAGGGCCAATAGAACCCCTCATCCACTAATGCTTGAGTTTTGTCCCTCCCTTCATGAGCTGCGGTTCCCCTTAGAGATGTGCGAGGGATACACAATTTGTCATCCTTGAATAAGAACCCATCATGAATAGAGTATGTAGTAGATGGCATTGACAGTTCCTTAGCATTATGGAAGATATTTTTGAAATCTAGATAGCAAGCATATTCATCCTTGATTCGGTCAAAACCAACAACTGAAATCTGCAATGTATTCAATATCATAACCTTTCGGCTCAATGCATTAGCCACTTTGTTGTGAACCTTAGCCTTATGCTTTAGGACAAAGGTATACTGCTATAGGAATTTTATCCACTTGGCATGTCTAGGATTCAGCGTATATCAAAGCTTGGTGATCACTATTAAGGATGAATTCTTTGTGTATCAAATAGTGTCTCCAATGTTTCAATGCTTGAACCACCGCATAGAACTCTTTATCATAGGTGGAATACTTTTGCCTAGTGTCATTCAATTTCTCACTGAAAAAAACAATAGGATGTCCATCTTGACCAAGGGTTCCACCTATCCCTACCATAGAAGCATCACAGTCAACAACAAAAAGTTTACCAAAATCGGGTAGCCTTAATATGGGGGTAGTAGTAATTCTTCTTTTCAATTCTTGGAAGTCCTTGGCTGTAGATGTCCATTCAAACTTCCCTTGGCGCAAATAATTTGTAATGGGAGCCACAAGTGTGGTAAAATTATGAATGAATCACCTATAGAAAGTGGCCAGCCCATGGAAACTTCTAGCCTCGGTTAGGGTGGTAGGGGATGGCCAATCCAAGATAGCAGCAATTTTAGAAGGGGCAGCCTTCAGCCCTTGATAACTGATGATAAATCCAAGGAACTCCACCTCTTGTGTCAAGAAAACACACTTCTTGATATTCAACATCAGTTGTTCCTTCTTTAACAGATCAAGGGTGGACTTAACATGTTCAAAGTGTTTGTCACTTGTCTTGCTAAAAATCAAGATATCATCAAAGTAAACAACCAAAAATTTACCAATGTATGGTTTCAAAACTTGATGCATTAGCCTCATAAAAGTAGAAGGGGCATTGGTCAGCCCAAAAGGCATAACCATCCATTCATACAATCCATCTTGAGTCTTAAAGGCTATTTTCCCTTCGTCCCCTTCCCGGATTCTAACTGGTGGTAGCCACTTCTTAAATCAATCTTTGAGAACCAAGCTGAACCCACAATCATGTCTAAAAGATCAACAAGTTGGAGTATGGTAAATCTATATTTGACAGTGACCTTATTGATGGTTCTACAATCTATGCACATCCTCCAAGTTTCATCTTTCTTAGGTGTAAGAAGTGCAGGAATTGCACATGGACTGAGGCTCTCACGTATAAATCCCTTCTCCAACAACTCATCTACTTGCCTCTTTAGCTCAGCATGTTTAGTAGGGCTCATGCGGTAGTGGGAAGGTAGCCCCGGGTACAAGATCTATAGCATGTTGCACACTCCTTACAGGTGGTAACTCACATGGGGTAATAGATTCATAATCATTAAGCAATTCAGTTATGATGGCCAGCTGTTCTTGTTGGTTATCAGGATTAGTGGGCTGGACAAGTATAGTATAGATGGCACCGGTCTCTTTAGTGGCTTGTAGGAAGGGTTGGGTCCTTAGCAGGGTGATGGATTTCTTATCTTCAAGAGCCTTGCCTTTCTTGTGGGATACCCTAAGCTCATGGGGTAAACTAGGCATATGAGTTTTTTTTTTTTGTTATCATCCATGAACTCATACGTGTTGCTCCTCCCGTAGTGAGTGACATCAAGGTCATATAGCCATGGCTGGCCATGTAAGACATCAGCTACTCCCATCTCCGTCACATCACACCAAATATGTCTTAGGTAGGTGGTTAATTTTAAGGGTACCTTACACCTAAAGGCTATAGGGATACTCGTTTTGTCAACCCAAGAGATACTATAAGGTTTAGGGTGTGCTTCTTGCTCTAGACCGAACTTACCTACAGCTCGTTTGGATATGACGTTAAGGCTACTTCCACTATCTATGATGATCTTACACACCTTCTCATTGGATTGTGTATATCTATAGAAGAGACTAGTCCGTTTCCAATCCTCAGTAGGAGCATTTTTAATGTAAGTACACCTCACAATGGCCATGGTAGAAGGGGATTCTTCCACACTATTATATTCAGGAGCATATGCCACATTTTCCACTCCCCCCCCCTCAGTCTCGTCCTCCTCAATCTCTTCTCTGAGCAAAGCTTTCTTAGGGCAATCCTTAGCGATATGGCCCGACTGGGAACATTTGTAGCAAGTAAGCTTATTGCTAGGTGGGTTTGTAGGCCTCTTATCTCTAGTGTTACCTTCCACTATGGATGTCTTAGCTGGTAATGGAGTGGGATTGATTGACGCAGTAGGGGCACCGGTTTTGGGTTGAGTGACTCTCATTTGCTGTAAATCATATTCAATGTCCATAACGAAGTGGTGGGCTTCTTGTAGGTTCTCACACCTACGATGTATCAAAGCTCTCTTAATATCAGCCCTCAATCCTCCTTTGAACTGATTTAATGTTAGTCACATTTAATCAAAAGATCCTCAAATTTTCTCACATATTCGGCAGTAGTATCATTACTTTGGATTAATCTAGAGAGATGGTCATAAATCCTTTGCATATAGTTAGGGGAGGCATACTTCTCTCTTAATTTCCATTGCATATAATTCCACGTAGTAATGGGTGGTATGCCGCTTCTAGCTAGTTTAACCTCAACACTGTTCCAATACATTTGGGCAGACCCTCGCAAGAGAAACTTAACACAGTGAACCTTCCTAGTGTCTGGTATTCTTCCCCACTCAAAGTACTGATCAACACTAGTTTGCCAATTTAGAAGTTATTGGGTGTCTAGACCTCCCTCAATGATAGGTGGATTAAGCCTAATAGTTCTAGACATCTCATCATCTTCCCTAGAGTAGTTAGGGTTTCTACCAAATGGCTCTTCAGCTAGAGGCTCTCCACTAGTGTGTATGGATCTCCTTGGATTATAAGCTTGGTATTGGGCCTTGGGTCTGCGGATGGTCCTATTTCCTTGGTTAGACCTACTAGTGCCCTCCCCCCAATTGTGTTCGTTTGGTCTTCTAGTAGAAGGCAGGGGTTGCTGTTGGGTCTCCTCTATGTGAAAATTAGGTTCAGGATCAGGTTGGGTTTAGTTGTGCCTAGAAACAGACTCTAGGTGTCCCACTCTTAGGTTGAAGGTGTCCATGGTTTTTTTCAACTCAGCTAACATGGCCACTACATCAGCTATGGTTGCAGGATCTTGCTCAAGCTCACTAGCTAAGAGGGTATTCCTAGTGCACGCCATGATGATAAGTCAAGTTCACACAAAATGTTGTTAAGCAGGAAAGTAACAAGTAAAAGCCACGCAGCTGATTTGGGTTACATATATTAGCTAATTGAAATCAGGCAATGGCAATGTTTAATGCATGTTTTACTAGAAAAGTAACTAATGTGCAGGTTTGGTAGTAAGTAGAAGTTGCAAGCAATCTAAATATTCCACCGCACAATATGTAGCCAATTAATAGATGATTCAAACTGGTAAGCTACAGTGACAGCAGGAAATGAAGTGCGACAGTGTATCAATTCCAGATTTCACAGGCGTCTATCAATAGTTAAGGTTTGGTGTTGGTATAGCAATAATAGGTAATGACTTTAGTCTACTTTCAGATGCCAGTATAACAGAGTTTCAGAATGCACTTCAAAATGAAAAGGCGAGACTGGTTCAACAACTTATCAGGAAAACACAATGGTAAGCTACAATAAACCCAGATTTTCAGAAATAAAACCGGCAAGTAAAGCTTTCCAACTCAGCAAGGATTTATCTCAAGATTAAAGTCTTAGGTGATTGTTCACAACATACGACACCACACAACTCCAGCAGTCAAGGATAAACTAGAAATTAGGCAACAAACCTCAGAGATCCGACAGAGGAACATCAGTGATCAGTTACAGTGCAAGAAAATATCTAATATAGTTTCCAGCAAACTTGTTTCCAATCATAAACCAAAACTAATAGCACATGAAAAGAGAGCACCTAAGGGTTGCTTTGATACCACTGATGAAGAATCGATTTTAAGCCCAAGATTTCCCTTAGATATGTAGCTCTCTATGAGATTAATTTCTAAGTTCAGGTTTATGTTTTCAGTGGAACAAGGACTCTTAGTATGTGAGTGAGGGGTAAATGTATTTAGTTTAGAGACACCTGAGCCCTTGTGAGAATGGGGCCAAATCCTCCTCCCTGCAGGCTCACTCCGGCTATTTACTGCAGGATGAAGTTCTGGAATATGCACCGGCTTCTTCAACTCCAACTATCATCAAGTTGCACAACATTTCAAGAACAAGGAATTCAGCAAGTAGCAGGGAAGCGAAATGGATGGAGATCAATGGTAGCAGGAGTGAGGGGCCTTCCAGCTCGCCCTCAAGGAACACAAGGGGCCTTCCAACTCTCCCTCAAACAAACAACATCTACTAACTCAAGAGTTTTTCTTTTCAAAATTCATCAACTAAGTGCAGTGTTCGAAATTACATGTCTTAAAACCAAAACTCCCAACGTTTACATTTCAGATGACCTTTGGCATTCTACTTGGTTCAGAATTTGGATTTCCCCCTTAAGCTTGATTGGTGGATGTGGATGGTGATAATGGTTGTGCTGGAGATATGCATGCTGGATTTCTTGTAATGGCAGGTTTGACGTGGCATAGTGTTGCTGATTTGAAAATGTAACTTGATTTGGGCTTGATAGTTGCTGGTTGAAAGTGTGATGTTGGTGTTGACGCTTTGCTTGGTGATGTTGACTCCATAGCTGAAATGTGTCAAGGTCTTGAACATTAGGGAGCTTGGTGCCATGTAAGTGCTATTACAGGTGTTATAAAGTCCTAGGCTAAACATCCTACGACAATCACTACAAAATAAAACAAGAGCTGAAAATAAATCCTAGGCTACATCCTAACTACAACATATAAGCATCAAATGTTTAAGTTACAAAAGTTGTCCACCAACTAGTCTCATAACCATCAAGACTAGCTTGGACCGAAATAGACAAAGTTTAACAGGTTCCAAAACTTAAGGTTAAAACAGAAATGTAACAAGTTTTCTATCATGACAAGTTCATAAGGTAAAGTCTTCAAGTGGTCATCCCATAGCGGATCGGGGGCTTCTTGATTCTTTTAGATCTCCTTGGCAATGTCCCTACATCACCCCGTTGAAGGCAATTATAATAGTGTACTCGCTCGGACGACCCAACGACGGGAGCCTTGCCCTTCTCCTTCCAAGTGGGGTGAGAAGAGGAGGCCTCCGGGGCTGGGCGCCGCGGGGAGACATGTGTTTTGGGAGTGGGGCGCGGATCCGAACGAGACTCAGTTCGTTCAGTCCGAGGGTGTGTAGGCAGGGGTCCGCCTACGTGTGGGCGCCTATGGGTGCCAAACTCACTGCATCTAGCCATAGCACGAAGGTCTTGCAATATGTCCTGAGCATGCTGGAAGGTTTGATCTAACGTCTCCGAACCATAGGTGGGTAAGGCTCACCGGATATCCGAGCAGAGCCCATTCTTAAATTTGAACAGCAATAGTTCGGGGTCCTCTTGCAAGTTGCAGCAAAGTTGCAACATGTCAAAAGTGAGGCGTTATTCTTCTACGGTGCCCGACCCTTGGTGTAGACTACTATATTGGTCAAGAAGGCACTACCTATATGAGGAGGTTACGTATCGCTCGCAGAGGCAATATTTCATCTCCTCCCAATGGGTGATAGGATGGAGGTGTGTTGCTCATTTTGGCACTCCACATTTTGCCAATGTAGTGTAACGCCCCCTCAGAATAAACCCCAATCACAAGCAGAAACCGCGGAAGGTAGGGAAACATCACACACAAACAACAATACAGATGCTAGGGAATAATAGCTTACTGAAACCGATTCGAAAAATTTCGGCAGCATGTCCCCAGGAAAACTAAGGAAATTCCTGTACATGTTCCCTAGTATCACGATACGGGTCGACATGCCGACCACAAAACTAAAACGCAACATTGTAGAATCAAAAGTTCTCATTCCTTACCACAACATCTGTTGGAGTATGCCCTTAAGGCTAATGTTTGAGGCCTTGGGATTGTAACAGTATCATGTATAAACACTTTTGTTTATAAAGGCAATGGTTGTTATTTAGTTTGTT
>JANTFE010007042.1:0-11730 GCA_027562315.1 Costus pulverulentus
TATGCAATTCAATACATCAACGCAGGTAAAGCAATCTGCATAATAACGGCCATGCCTTTATTGATTATATCAATTTCATTAATTCTATCAAAGTACATTCAAGCAATGTCTGACCATGTCCATACATTGGTCTGTAGGGCATATACACCAACAAATTAGACATCCGAGAGGAGACAATTTCTTTTTTTAGTAAACTTTTCTTTATCATGGTTTGAATAACTAATAATAAAAACTTTATTATATCTAGTCATGAGAATTAAAAAGTGATGAAACCTTAGTCCTAGTTTTCTTTCTCCAATTTCTGACGACAGATTTTGTTATTTTGTTATTTCATTTTTGCTTCATACCCATCGTACATCGATCTCTTAGCTAGTAAGAATTCAATTATTTAGTACTTACACATAGGTCTTTGTGGGTTCGATATCTTTTATAACTTCGATGTATCCGTGCACTTGTTGCACTTGTGGACACATCAAGCATACAAGAAAACAATAAACACCATTCAAGTCTCGCAAGTTGCTCTGATACCACTATTGGGAAACCCGGGGATTTTAAAATTTTATTACATACATACAACGGAAACAATCCCCAAAACAAGCTAGTCCCAAAAACCCAGAAGATCGAGTCAAGTGAGGGAGTCGACACGGTGAGTAGGAGATGATACGTTAGAAGTAAAGCAAGGGAAGTGATGTAGGAGCCCAAGTGTTTGCCCTTTATAGTCTCGCACACAGCTGATCCTCGAGTTCTCTTCTTCCACACTCGGTGCTAGCCTTAGGAAGAAGATCCACACCAAGGGAGTCCTCCTTCACCACTTGCGCCACCCACAAGGAAGGATGCGCCAAGGAGAGGGAAGGAAGGAGTAGCCGCCTATGTCTTCCTCACTTGCGCCTAGGAGGATGGAAGGAGAAGACTTGCAGCTTTGATGGAAGAAGATGCCCTAGCTCTCACCACCCCTTGATGTTCACGCCAAGAGAAGATGTGTGCAAGAAGGGTTCAGCTAGGGTCCATTATATAGGAGCAAGAGGCGGTTTGGGCAAAGGGGAAAGTCTAGGTGATTAGGGCATGATTTAAGGAGTTTAATCAATCTATTACCTCCTTAAATCAATCTATTACCTTGATTAAATCCTCAATCCATATGCGCCTAAGCCTTGCCTAAGCAAGCATTCAGCCATATGCACCCAAAGATTACCTAAAGAAGCAAAACTCCCATGCATATGCCAAGACCTAGTCAAGGCATGATGAAAGTTTGCCTAATGTGGCATGGGCACAAGTCCTAATGCAATTAGGACTCTGAATATGTTAAGCATTGTCCCGCATGCACCCAAGACTTTCCAATTAATGTCTCATGTGATTAAATCAAATCCAATATGAATTAATCACTTGGAAGATACCAAATAAGGCCATAGGCACCACTCCTAATCCAATTAGGAGTCCTCATGTGTCTATGCCAATTAATCTTCCCCATTATACCCTTTAGCCCACTAATCTCTTCATAACAACTTATTAGTAAGCTCCATTGTGTAATGGACCTAGCCCAAACTTCATTATGCATGTTGATAAACCCATTAGATCCAATCCAATGTAACTCAAGGTCAAATGTGACTAACCATAGTCAATTTTGGGTCAACCTGCCAAAAATGAAGTTTGGCTCTACTAAGCTTCTTCCATCTCATCAGGCCCATTGGCACTAATAAAATCTCCCAAATAGATTTGAGTTATGAAATAACTCGATCCAACTACTTGATCAATACGAGAACTCAAGTATCAAGGTGTGCGACCCTGTAAGTTCCTCTGCATTGGCAGTGATGAACTAAGGTCATCACAAGTAGTGAGTGGCACCTAGCAATGCATCGCTGCTACCCAAGTCTTCAAAATGGATATCAATAACGACATCCCCATCATCACAACAAGGTACCAATACATTACAGTCCCTTTGCCAAACTGATATCTGATTGGACAAAGTGTGTCACCACTTTGTTTATACCCAATCTCATGGTCTTGACTAAATCAGGCTTTCACCTGGGTATGGACACTTTCAGTCATACATCCATAGTGGGCCTCGTAGATATCAAGCTTCCCTTAAAAAGGGGCCAATCCTATATCTGTCCATTGATATTCTTATATGGGTTGTGACATACTCAATGACAACTATTATAACCTGTCAATTATGTTGAGGTGTTAGGTTGTATCAAAGTATGTCCCTAACCATATAAACGGGATAATGATCTCAAGTCAAGGGATCAATGCATCTCCTGTCATTTGTGAGGTTAACTCATGACACCAAGTTAGAGCCTCACAGTAGATTGATCTAGTATATCTACCACTGATATACCTATATATCTGCATTAGCACCATGTGCTTAAACCAGCCCATATACCAGTCTCACATGTACTAGAGTTGTCCCTTATCCACTCAGGTACTTGACTGGGATAGAGTTTGAGCACAGATACGATCTGTCTCCAGAGACATTATCATGCAAGTATACAAAAGAATGCAGAAGTAAACAAAGCATAATAATGACAATGCCAGAATGATATATATAAAATGTCAATGTCATGTAGTACAAAAGATAGATCAACAATGGGTCCAAGGGCATATACACCAACATCTACTCCTTCCTTTGCAACATTAGAAATTTTGTATACTACATAAGGGACTATGTAGTTCTTCTGTGTGGAAAGGAGGGGTTTGTGCCGCCTTTATTTGACTTGTTTTCTATTGCTGTGTGTTGTGTGCTATTGCTACTTTTGTGTTGATATTTTGTTTTTAATTTGAGGTTATTAATTAGCTTGATGCTATTGATATGGTTTTAATTTTATATGACTATTAGTTTGTTGTGACTCCATGATTTCTTTTAAGACAAACTATAGTACAAAAAGCTAAGTATGTGATATTCTGTGATCGTTCTTCGGTTATTAAGCTGTTTAGATTTAACAATGCATTGTGAAATTGGTTTGTTCTGTTAGTTAAAGTAGTTCTTCTTATGACTACCTTTATGCCTTTTCCTGAGGTTTTAGAATACGATTGAGTGTGATTACACTATTGCCAGAATGATAACCGATAGGTAACACATCTTTATCTGACTTAGGTTTGAGCACAAATTTCATGCATCTGATTAGACATTGAATGTTTCATTATTTTCATTCAGCTATCTGATCTAGTGATGCCTTGATGATAAAAAAAAAATAGCAGTGGTACCGAAGTGATGATGTAAATTATAACTTATCTAACTTAGCACTGTTTAAAAAAGGTAATGAGAAAAGAAGGGGTTTAGTAAAAGTGCATAATTCCGCTTTATTCTAGCTATGAGTTTGCATTTATGCACTTTGAATTTGTTTTTAATTAAAAGTTGATAAACAATTCAAGGAAAACAACTCCGCTAGTTAAATGAAATGAGTTTGTGTGCATTATGTGGTATACACACTCTGAATATGTTTCCTACTAAGTAACCGGGGGGGTGGGGTGGCATTCATCACAAATGTTTGTCCTTCGCATAAAAAGGTTAAAAACAAATTCGGGGAAGTAGCTTGAGCCAACCAATAATAAATTCATGATTATGTGCTTGCAATTTGAAAAGCTTATTCATGGCAAAACTTAGTTAGTTTGGCTGCTTGAAGGGGAATATATATCCTGCATGAAAATGAATAGTCATTACATGATATAAGTGATTAATCCTTTTTCAGTTTTGATATTTAACCATGAGAAAAGATTTCTATCTTCAGTTCTGATTGTTTCTCAATTTTGCTCTTGAAACAAAGTTTGGGTGTAATTGTTTTCATATCAGACAATGCTTGGACTTTAAAACATTCTTATTTCATCCCTACTTATTTCTAGATAGTTTAATTGCCTGAGGACAAGCAAGATTTTAAGTGTATAATATTTTGATGTCTTTTATTTTCATTAGATTTTAAGCTCTATTCTTATACACTTTTCAGACTAAATTTCTTATTTTTCTACTCTATTTTGGATTATTCTCCCTCCATTGTACAAAATCTTCACTATTTTTAATTTTTGGTGAAATGCAGGATATATATTCCCCTTTTTTTCATGAAGATTTTAGGAGATTTAAGATCAAGAGAAAATTCCTCATAATGCTAGGAGACCACATGTCAAATTTCAGGTGAAATTGAGCTATGTAGAAAACATGCCCTGCCCGTGTTTATACACACGGCCATGTTCTTCTCAGCAAAACACTATCAAGCTTCACCGAGGAAGCCATGGCCATCCTGTGCTTACATACATGGCCATGATCTTATTAGTAAACATCTTCCAAATCTTCACCAAGGAGAACATGGTAGTGGCATGATTCTATGCATGGCCGTGAAGAGCTCCAGACGACATGTTCAAATCTACACCAAGGAAAGCATGGCCAGCCTGTGCTTGTCTTCACGCCCATGATCTCTTCTGCTAGTTTTGACCTTGCGTCTGTTTCTTACCCGATTTGGTTGATTTTGGAGGCAAAATTTGGGGAACTACTAGGGAACATTCCTAACTAGATGTAGAGGAGATTGGGGGATAAAAGGGGGGATTTTTGGAAGGTGAAGGGTTCAAAGTTTGCATCGGTGACTGCTAGGGCGAAAAGGGGATGAACATTGCGATCTTGTCCTTGTTTTGGGCTGATTTCTTTGTAGTTTTGAAGAGAAAATCAGAGATTTGTCTTCTCCTATCAAAGATCTAAAACTTTCTCATCTTTTGAACATATTTTCCTAAGGTTTTCATGCTTTAGATGACGAAATCTATAGCGTAAACCTTTTTTCGGGACTCGGGCGTAGCCCCTTGAACAGATTTTTGGTTTTACATTTTATAAATCTTTGTGTTGGATGTTTATGATTGTTTATTCAAACTTTGTTGTGCTTATTTCATGTAATTGCTTTAGCCAAGTTTTCAACACATTTTAGATATTATAAGAAGAACCGAGAGGTGAATCGTAATGTTTGATCCACTTAGTTCGAACTGATGATCTTAACTACGAAAGTAGGTTGGGGTCATTTGTGGGTTTAGTGATTTATCATAGAATTCATTGGGTCTGTCTCAAGTCGATAAGTGATGTAGCGCCAACACAGCAAACCCAGTTTTGCTTCCCAAGTTTCTACTTCACAGAATGTTCCACGATCGACCTAGTGACAGAGCCCCCGACCTATGACTTCTGCAGCTGCGTTCCATGTCACAAGTTCAATTCTACACAGAACATTCCTCAAGAGACCAGGTGACCAAAACCTCAGCCCACGGTTTCTGGAGGCATCACCCATGGCTCCGATCATCACCAGACATCGGCTACAATGCCTCCTCCTCCGTGCGAACTCCTGGTCCAAAGGATTCGGCCATTGGACGGTCGGATTGTTGTGATCCGCAAGTGCATGGATACTCGAAGTAATAAAGAAAGATATCGAACCACAGAGACCTTATTATTAATTACCAAATATTTATTTTCTCACTAGCTAAGCAAACCGAATATAATGGAACTAAACTATGCAGAAAAGTACGCTAAAAGATAATCAGAGAGAGAACTTGGACTAGGGTTTCATCCACCTTAATTTCAATGACTAGACATAAATAAAAGGTCATCAGACTAATCTTATCATGATAAAGATTTAATTTACTTCATAAAGGGATCATCTCACTTTCGTGCAGACAATCATGCAAGGACCAATCCTCGCTTTTGCGCAAGATCTATCCCAAGCTGAAGATAAGTAAATCATCAATCAAAGAATTCAAAGATCACTTTCGTGCATCCGAATTCTAAGTTGATTGTCTCAAGTGGAATCTCAAGGATCACTTTCATGCATTCGAGTCTCAACACAAGTTCTACTTATGGTTCTCCAACGTTCCGATCCTCACTTTCGTGCAAGATCTCCATGTTTGACAACTTGACTCGACCCTAGATTCAAATTATCATCATGGCAATAAGATCACTAAAATCAAATAATTAAGAACTAACCTAAGAGAGTTCCTAACATGCAATTCTAGGGTTCCATGTTCTCAAGCAAGTCACCTTTTGGTCCTTATTGTGAGAACTCTAAAACATGAATAATAATATCAATCTATGGAGAATCAAAGTACAATCATTCACATAAGTAAAATTATCATCATAAAACTATTCTGACGAAAATAAAGTCATCTAATCATTAAGAAATCAAAGGGGATTACACCCCATGTCCCAAATATGTTAATCTTGCATGGAAGAAGAATTACAATAAAGCATGTTTTCAAAGTGTCAAAAATCGAAGAAGGGAAGAAGAAAAGTTACAAAACAGGTGCTGTAATGAAATTACAGCATCGTAATTTGCAGCAGAACTCAATGAACAGTGTTGTCACCACTGATTTCATCGATTTCTCTTCCAATCTATCTCCTTTTGATCCAAAAATTCTGGAGTATCCTCCTCTCCTCCAGGCGAAGCTTCTGCATGAAAATCACGGCCTGAGGTGTCCTCTACGCCTCTCGGCGCGAGGACAAACCCTAACCACCTCTCTATCGATTGCTCCCTCAATACTGGATAAAAATTCCTCTTTTCACTTCGTGTGTGTTCTCTTCTTAAGGACGAGTCTGTAGCAACTTTTGGATTTCAATTTGGAGGTCTGGATCAAAAGTTATGGTCCGCGCAATTTTCAGCCCGAAAAACTCGCGCGTCCACGTATAAAATACGGTAGTGCCGTATTTTCTTTGCAGTTTTCTAGTCAAAAATCTCTGATAAATACGGCACCATGAAATGGTTTACGGCCATGCCGTAAAATCAGCAAAAGTCTCTGGTTTGAAATGCTCCAAAATACGGCCCGTGTAATTCTTTACGGTGGTGTCGTAAAATCAAGAAAATCTTCTATTCGGAATTTCTCCAAATTATAGTAGTGGCTCGATATTATGGTATCGTACGAAAATACGGTACCGTAATATAAATTACGGCACTACCGTATTTTGGGGAGTTACTCCGTTTTGCATAAAATTTGTCGGGTGATCTCCTCTCGATGATGGTAACTCTTCTATGTCTTCGATTTTGCTTGAAAACGCCTCAAAATAGTGCCTTTTTACCTGAAAATCATGAAAAACCAAAATAGAAGTACATTTGGCAATATTTAATGAATTCAGCATAAAAACAAGTAAAAGATCCTTAATTTAGCATGAAAAAATATCTAAAATGATACAAAATATACTATATATTTTGGTGTCATCAAAATACATAAGACTCAAACTTTGCTTGTCCTCAAGCAAAAATCAAAAGTTGATTAAAAGATATACATTTTCATGCTCAATAAATTTCTAAAATACAATCATCAATGAAAAATTCCATCAATTGTTTCACAAAACTTCAAATAAACATATCATTCTTAGAATTCAATCTTCTAGATCCACAACTCGCTCAAATAAAACTTTGCAACTTGTATAATAAAAAGAATTTTCAATCTCATGATTTCACCCAATGTTCAATTCAAATCTATCATGTTTTTGTTTACAGGAATTATGTTTCTAAGAGCTTTTTCCACACACAATTTTTTTTCTTTTTTTTATGCATTTTGTTTGTTTTTTGTAAAGATGACATGTACCCACTTAGATTCACACTTTTTATTTTTGACTTCAACTCTTATCTTTGGTACCACTATCAATTTTGCATAGTGCCAAGTAGAGGAGTCTTATTCTTTTTATCTCTCATTATTTTTCATGCATAGACTTCAACCCATGTCTTAGGTACCACTATCAATTTTACATAGTGTCAAGTAGGGGAATCTCTCACTATTTTTATGGATCTTGGATTCTTATTTCCCAACAAATAGCAAAATAGACTAAACATCTACTAGGTTGATCAATTAATATCAATTCAGTAATCATACTCATATGCTCATTTTATTTAAAAGAATAGTTTCACCTTTAGATCTTATTCCTCGAATAACACATCTACCCAAAATTTCATGCATCAACCAATGTCAAATTTGAGAGATAGATATGCATTGAAGAAATAAATCTAACATGATAGAGTTTTTTCTCTAATCATGAATTTGAATCCATTCATCATCAATCAATCAAGTCATCAACAATATAAAATAAGAATATACTCATCATCATCACAAAATATCATCTTAAACACTAAATATATCATCATGTATACTACAACCATATCAAAGATAGCTCAACAGAATATCGAAATATCATAATATAACCCCATCGAAATAGTAGAAATCAGTATCATCATAATCATCATACAACCACATCGAAAAGAAAGATAAGCATGTCAAATAGAATAGTAGTGGCGGCGGTCATAGAGGTGTAGAAGCATCATCCTTCCCTTCATCACATGAAACATCAATAAGATATAGAAAATAAAGTATAGCAAAGAAGTAAGGGAAGATGATACTCACAAAACTATATAGCAAGCTCTGACCAAAAATACATAAGGCTCAGACCAAAAATAGTGTCGGGGCAGATGCTGCTAGGTCCAAAGATGTGCCTTTTGGAGATTTTACCTGCACAATTTAAGATACATAAGGCTTAGTCTAAAATGGTCTCTAAAAATAATAATGATAAAAAATAATTTTCTCAAGAAAGAATCAGAGATATCATCGATGATCTAGAAAAGTGCTAGTGGAAAGAGCTGATGCAGCTGAGAAGCAAAAGTGGAACAGAGGCTAGCTGTAGAACTGCTAGCAATGATGATGATGGTGCCGACAATAGAGTGAGTAATCTCTAGTGGCCTGCTAGAGAATACAGTCTTAGAGGTGAGATCGTCGGCCGGTGGGTGCCAGAAATAATGCTGCATAGATAAAAAAAATCAGTCACTAATAAAGAGTCTACTATACAAATAAATCTAATCAATGGAAATAGAGGCAGTAGAAGAAGTAAGAGTCTGCTGTGGTGATAATCCAGTGTTGACGGCTGGAAATAGTGATGTCAGAGGCAGATGCAGTGGTGGCTAGAGGTAGAAGATAGTTGCTCTTGAAAATTTCTGGATCTGGAGCCAAAAGAAGCCATAACATGTAGAAAGCAAACAGTGCAGCCAGTGAATTTTTTAAGAAAAGTAGTCATACCCAAAAATAAGATTTAATGATACAAAAGGAAGATGGATAGAACCATGTAATAGAATGAAACTCGTTCTTTTCAGATGTATAAAAAGCAAAGAATCAAAATCTGTCAGGAATTTAGGGTATTAGTGGAAAAAAAGCCAATCAGATTACAAAACTGCAAAAACTGCACAAAAGTTAATCAGATTCAAAAAGTTGTCATGTGTCTTAGAATGTTCAGAAAATATTTTCATGAAAATAATTAATCCACGAGATAGAACGACACATGTTCTTCATATACCATTCGAAAAATTAGGGTTTCAAGTCATTAAAGCATCTTAAAAACTTGCAGTAAAAGTGCTAATCAGATTAGTCAGAAAAAACTGCTGTAGAAATTAATCAGAATCGAAAAGTTGCTATGTGTTTCAGAATGATTCATGGACTTTAAAATTCAGCAAAAATATCCAGATGATAGACAAAGATAAGTACTTCGTGATGGTGCCAAAGATCAAAAAATTTTTCAACCCAGTTTCTTAAAATTAATGCGAGAAAACACCTACTCAAATAAGCATACTGCAGTTTTAAAATACGGTACCGTGAAAGTCCTTACGGCAATACCGTATTTTTCAAAGAACTCTCGGGAAAGAAATCACTCAAAATTACGGCACGTGAAAGACGTTACGGCCCTGCTGTAAAAATCATAAAACTTTCTGTCAAAAATGGACCGAAAATACGGTACCGTAAAACTAATTACGGCGGTGCCGTATTATGCGCCAAAACTTGTTTTCACCTACAAAAAGAGAAGAAAATTTATTTCTAAAAATAAACTAAAATAAAAGAAACAAAGCTAAACAAGAGTGCTTGGGTTGCCTCCCAAGAAGGGCTAATTTTTAGGTTCATAGCTTGACCAAAAATCAAATCTCATGGTGAAGCAGGTGAATCAGTTCCAAAGTAAAGAGCAAACAATTTTCTGCATTTTCTTTGTCCAAAAAGTTCAGCCACTAATCCAAAAATCCAGAATTGCATATAAATCACAATCGAAGTGGCTTTCTTAAATATGCAGAAATCAAGATATTCAAAATTTTCAACTCTACTAAAAGGATATTCAATAATCTTCCTAAATTTGTCAGTAAGCAAAATCATAAGTCCTTTCTTCAAATTCATGTCTTCAATTGCAATAGGACTTTGATCACAAGATATAAGCATTGGATCATCAAAATAAGTTTTATGTCTTTCATTAGGTTTCTCAATAAAACTCAATTTTTTAGATACATCAAAAGATTCAACAAAAGATATGGGCAAAACATCAGAGTGAGATTCATTAGTGTTTATAACATTCAAATCTTTATCAATTTCCTCATGCACATCATCAAATAATTTGTCAATTTCAAAATTACCATCAAAATCAAGATGAGACTCTTCAAAATCAATTTCCTCATGTCTTTCCACAAAACATTCATCATCAGAAGAATCAATCTCAGAATTACTAGAATCAGATTTAACCATAAACAATACATTATCAAAAGAATCAATTTCATGACTATCACTAGAATCACAAGGTTTTTCAAAATCAATTTTCTCAATCTTTTCCACAAATAATTTATCAGATGAATCAAATTCACAACTATCAAAATCAGAGTGAGATTCATTAATGTTCACATAAGGCTCAATCTCAAAACAATCATAATCAGATGGAGATTTTTCTAAATCAATCTTTTCAGCTTCCAAATCAAACTCAAATAAAAAAATCTTGTTGTGCTCTCTGGGTTTCCAAAATTTCAAAATTAGCAGTTAAAGATTCTACTTGAGAAGCAAGTTGACTAATCATCCCCTTAAGATTTTCAATTTCCTTACTTCGATTTGTTATGATCTTCAATTTCTCAAGCATCGACTCTAAGCTAGAATTTCTAGTGTCTTCAAAGCATGGTTTAGAAACATGATCAAAGCAATTATCATAAAAAGAAGTTTGATTTTCCCAATCATCTTGATAACATGGTAAATTGGGATTTGCATGATTTCTAAATTGACATTCAGAAGCATAATGATCATTACGTTTACAAATTTTACATATAATAGAAGGAATAGAGTGTAATTTCAATATATCTGCGAGTACACAGTGAATAATCTTTATGCTCACCTTGTGGCATGTATACCTTGCCTCTTTCAGATGCCCATGAATTGTGATAAAAAGACATATTTTCAAGACTATCAAGAACAGAAAGATTATCCAACACTAATCAATCAAATTGTTTTTTTTTTATTTTTTTCTCGGAATACATAAAAAAATAGAAAATATAAAACACAAGCAAATTCACAAGTTTTAGAAGATCTCAGTTCTATCACAACCTCTGAAAATCCAAAATATGCAAAAAGAAAAAAAATGTTAAATCTAAAACAAATAAAACTTAGTCTAGTAATACTAACAACTATTTTGATATTAACAAAACTAAGGTACCCAGCAACGACGCCAAAAACTTGTTGTATCCCAAGTTGTTTGGCGTGTACCTAGGACTAATCCATGGCAACGGCACCAAAAACTTGTTGTGATCCACAAGTCCACGGATACTCAAAGTAATAAAGAAAGATATTGAACCACAAATACCTTATTTTTAAGTACCAAATATTTGTTTTCTCACTAGCTGATGTAGGACAGGGAACTAAAAGCAATCAAACAACGCTTTTGAAATTGGTTTTGATAGATAGCTTAATATTAAAGAAAATCGAGATTAAACTAACGAGGTTTAG
>JANTFE010007065.1:5616-15891 GCA_027562315.1 Costus pulverulentus
TCTCTCGCATGGATCCTTGGGACCGGAATGTGTTTCGGGTGTAATGCTTCTTCCGCTGCGTCCTGGGACTGCAAAATTTTAAATTACACCCGGCATTCCCTAACAATTTCGACACCCGAATTTTGCAGAGATTATTGCAGTTGATCCAAAGCTTAAAACAAAAGATTGAAAAAAGGAAAAGAGGAGCTGGGAAGGAGAGGATTGTGAAGACACGAAAAGCCCCAAATTTCGTTAACTGTCGAGGGAGAAATCACCGAACACGCTGCCGCCTAGGGTTTCGCCACCGCGATCAATCCAGAGCACTTTTGGCCGTGATTTTCATACTGAAGCTTCGCCTGGTGAAGGAGACAACATGCCTGAAGTTTCAGAGGGAAAGGAGATCGATTCGAGGAGAAATCAAAGGAAGAAGCTCGCGCCACACTGTTCACGACTTCTCTTGCAAATTACGGCTGTGAAATACTTCACAGCCGTGCTGTATTTTCTAAAAACTCCTTCTTTTATTGATTTTTGATTTTCTGAAACTATGGAATTTTGTAATCTCTTCATCATGGTAGCTTAAATTTATTTTGGGACATGGGGGAGTAATCCCCTTTGATTTTCTTAATGACTAGAACTCTTTTTATTTCATCATGATAGTTCTACTTTGATACTTTTACCTATGAGATTACAGCTCTAAGATTTTCCTTAGTTTATTTCTTGTCATCATGAATAGAATTCTTGCATTAAGGACCAAAAGGTGATATGTTTGAGAATTGGAACCCTAAAATTGACTAATAGGAACTCACCGTAAGAAATTAGGTTAAGTTCTTGTTTTGTTATTTTAGATGAGTAATTGCCTTGATGATAATTAATGATCTTAGGATCAAATTATTGTGTCAAACGTGGAGATCTTGCACGAAAGTGAGGATCGGAACGTTGGAGAACTATAGGTAGAACGTGTGTTGAGTCTCGGATGCATGAAAGTGATCCTTGAGATTCCACTCGAGGCAATCAACCTAGAATTAGGATGCACGAAAGTGATCCTTGAATTCTTCGTTTGATGGTTTACCTATCTTTAGCTTGGGATGAATCTTGCGCGAAAGCGAGGATTTATTCTTGCATGGTTATCTGCACAAAAGTGAGATAATCGCTTTTTAGGTAAATTATGCCTATATCATTTTAGGATTTGATTGATGAATTCTTTATTTCTTATCTAGTCTTGAAAATCAAAGTGGATGAAACCCTAGTCCCAATTTCTCTCTGATAGTGATTTTCCGTGTGTCTTCGATTCTTGCTTTGCTATTATTCAATTGCCTAGATAGTAAGAAAATCAATTATTCAGTACTTGACAGCACTAGTTTCTCTATGGGATCGATATTTATTTTATTACTTCGAGTATCCGTGCACTTGCGGACACTACAAGTTAGGGACAACAAGTTTTTGGAGCCGTATCAGGGGGTGACAGTTCCCTGTGCGCCAAATAAGTTTTGGCTGCAACACCTTAGATTAGTCTACCTGCTCGTATTTAAAAGTGTGTCCTTTCAGATCACATCAAGTTTTTGGCGCCATTGCTGGGGAGACTTTAGTTTTATCAATATTGAACACATAAGGCTCAAATTTGCTTGTCCTCAAGCAAAAATCAAAATTTGAAATCAAAATTTGATTAAAAGAATAACCTTTTCATGCTCAATAAATTTCTAAAATACAACCTATCAATGAAAAATTCTATTAATTGATTCACAAAACTTTAAATAAACATATCATTCTCAGAACTCAATCCTCTAGCTCTACTACTCAATCAAATAAAACTTTGCAACTTGTATAGTAAATAGAATTTTCAATCTCATGATTTTGTTTACAGGAATTGGGTTTCCAAGATCTTTTTCCACACAAAATTTCTTACTTTCCCTTTTTTTTTGCATTGATGGTACGTATCCACATAGACACATACTTTTTATTTTTGACTTCAACTCTTTCTTCAGTACCACTGTCAATTTTACACAGTGCCAAGTAGAGGAGTGTTATTCCTTTTTTTTTCTCTCATTATTTTTCATGTATAGACTTCAACCCATGTCTTAGGTACCACTATCAATTTTACATAGTGCCAAGTAGGGGAGTCTCTCACTATTTTTATGAATCTTGGATTCCCTCTTCCCAACAAATAGCAAAAATATACTAAACTTCAACTACATTGATCAATTGAAATCAATTCACAAATCATACTCATATACTCATTTTATTCAAAAGAATAGTTCGCTTTTAGATCTCATTCCTCAAATTACACATCTACCCAAAATTTCATGCAACAACTAAGGTCAAATTTCAAAAATAGATGTGCTTTGAAGAAATAAATCTAACATGATAGGTTTCTCTATAGTCATAGATATGCATCGAGGAGGACATTTATCAATGAAAGTCTTATTCAAAAATAGAATTACACCACAAGATAGCAGAAAGTGGATCATATGCATTCAATTCTTTCTCAAAAGATCGAGGAAAATAGAATGAAAAGTAGTAGGGGAAGTGATGCTCACAAAATTTAATTTTTTCCCATCATTGGATTCAGCTTTCTTTATATCTCCCTCATTATTCTATTCTCCTTCAAAAAGAGAGGAAATTTTAATTCTAAAAAATAGACTAAAACAAAAGTGACTAAACTAAGCAAGAGTGCTTGGGTTGCCTCCCAAGGAGCGCTAGTTTAAAGGTCATTAGCTTGACCGTTCGATATTCGGATTTGATCGTGGCTCATCAAGGTAAAAACTTTCCTTTTCCCCAATCTTCTCTTCTTGATAATAATGCTTCAATCTTTGACCATTAACTTTAAATTCTCCTGTTTCCTCACTCCATATGTCTACAGCTCCATAGGGATAGGCTTTCTTTACCTGAAAAGGACCAGACCATCGAGATTTAAGCTTTCTAGGAAAAAGTCTCAATCTAGAATTGAACAAAAGAACAAAGTCACCTGGTTGGAAGTCTTTTCTGAAAATCTGTCGATCATGCCATCTTTTAGTCCTTTCTTTGTAAATTCTTGCATTCTCATATGCAGAGAGTCTGATCTCATCTAGCTTGTTTAATTGTAACCTCCATTTTTCACACACGTTTTTCAAGTCAAAATTCAGCTTCTTGATTGCCCAGAACACCTTATGCTCGAGCTCTACGGGAAGGTGACATGATTTTCCATAAATCAATTGAAAGGGGGACATACCTATGGGTGTCTTGAAAGCAGTCTTGTAAGCCCACAATGCATCATCAAGTTTGAATGCCCAGTATTTCCTAGTGCGTGACACTGTTTTCTCTAGAATTCCTTTGATCTCTCGGTTTGATATTTCAACATGTCCACTTGTTTGGGGGTGATAGGGTGTTGTAACTCTATGATTAACTCCATACTTCCTGAGTAAGGCTGAAAACTTATGTTCTATGAAATGTGAGCCTCCATCACTGATCACTACTCGGGGTGTCCCATATCGTGGAAAGATAATCTTCTTGAACAGTTTAATAACAACTCTCGAATCATTGGTTGGTGAAGTGAGAGCTGCAACCCATTTTGAGACATAATCAACTACTACAAGAATGTACTTGTTACCTCCAGAAGATGGGAAAGGTCCCATGAAGTCAATCCCCCAAACATCAAATATCTCAATTTCAAGAATATTGGATAGTGGCATCTCATGTCTTCTGTTAATGTTCCCAGTCTTTTGACATCTATCACATGATGACACAAAATTTCTAGCATCTTTGAAAATTGTGGGCCAATAAAAACCTAATTGTAACACCTTAAAAGCAGTTTTCTCAGTACCGGCATGACCACCATATGAGGATCCATAGCATTGAAGCAATATATCTGCAACTTCTTCTTCAGGTACACATCTTCTAAAAATGCCATCTGCACATCTTCTAAACACATAAGGCTCATCCCAAAAATAGTGTTTCACCTCAACCAAAAATCTTTTCCTTTTTTGGTAGCTCAAATCAGGAGGAAAAATATTGGCTACAAGATAATTCACTATGTCAGCGTACCAGGGGGCTCTGAGTTGTTCAATGGTCAAGAGCTGTTCTTTAGGGAAGGAATCATTGATCTCATCGTTCTTTTTAGTGTCTACCATTATTCTTAAGAGATGATCTGCAACAAGGTTTTCTGATCCCTTTTTGTCTTTAATCTTCAAATCAAATTCTTGTAGGAGTAAAATCCATCTGAGTAATCGTGGTTTGCTGTCTTTTTTCTGCATTAAGTATTTCACAGCTGCATGGTCGGTGTACACTACCACTTTGGAGTTAATCAAGTATGACCTAAATTTATCAAAAGCAAATACTATGGCCAATAGTTCCTTCTTAGTAGTGGTGTAATTTTTCTATGTCTCTTCCAAAGTCTTGCTAGCGTAGTGAATAACATGAGGTTTCTTATCTTTTCTCTGTTCCAAGACTGCTCCCACTGCATAATCACTGGCCTCACACATGAGTTCAAAGGGTAAGTCCCAATCTGGGGGTTGAATGATGGGTGCTGAAACCAAGGCTTTCTTTAACCCCTGAAAAGCAAATAGACATTTCTCATCAAAGCAGAATTTGGTGTCTTTACAAAGTAAATCAGTTAAAGGTTTAGCAAGTTAGAGAAGTCCCTAATGGATCTCCTGTAAAACCCTGCATGTCCCAAAAAGCTCCTGATCTCCTTGACAGTAGTGGGTGGTGCTAACTTCTCAACCACATCTACCTTGGCCTTATCCACTTCAATCCCTCTCTCTAAAACAAGATGGCCCAAAACTATCCCCTATCTAACCATAAAGTGACACTTTTCCCTATTCAAGAGAGATTAGCTAAGCAGTCATCAAAAGAGAAACCATAGACAGAGAAATCATCCATAAAAACATCCATGAAGTCTTCAATAAATTCAGAAAAAATTGTCATCATACACCTTTGAAAAGTTGCAGGTGCATTGCATAAACCAAAGGGCATTCTTCTATAAGCAAAAGTACCATAAGGACATGTAAAAGTGGTTTTATCCTGATCATCAGGATGAATAGGAATCTGAAAAAATCTGGAATACCCATCAAGAAAACAAAAGTGAGAGTGTTTGGCAAGTCTTTCCACCATTTGATCAATAAAAGGCAAGGGAAAATGATCCTTTCTGGTGGCAGCATTTAATTTTCTATAATCAATACATATACGCCAACTAGTGACATTTCTAACAGGTATCAATTCATTATCCTTATTTTTCATTATAGTGACACCCCCTTCTTTGGAACACAGTGTACAAGACTCACCCACTTACTTTCTAAGATAGGGTAGATAATATCTGTATCTAGTAATTTTAGTACTTCCTTCTTCACCACTTCCTTCATAGACGGGTTGAGCCTTCTCTGAAAATCTACATGCGGCTTGTCCTCGTCCTCCATGTGAATCCTGTGCATACAAAAAGAAGGATTTATTCCTTTCAAGTCATCAATAGAATACCCAATTACCTTTCTATGAATTCTTAGCTCCTTCAAGAGTAGATTAGTTTCCCTGGCATCTAATTTAGCATCCACAATCACAGGGTAGGTAGAGTTAGGACCAAGAAATTCATATCTAAGGTTATCAGGTAAAACTTTCAACTCAACTTTAGGGATCTTTTCACTTTCATTATCAAAAGTAGCACAATCTAGAGTCTCATGTTTTTCATCATCAAAATTATCAAAATCATTCTCAAAACCAGAACTATCAATTTTTTCACAAGAATTTTTTAAGGAATCCGAAAAAGGAACATCAGTAGAAGAATCATCAAACAAATAACTAACATCATAAATTGTGTCATCAATGACATGAATGGTGCAACAGGAACTAGCATATGCAGGTTTTTTCAATGAATTATTCAAATCAAACTCAATCTTATCATTGTCAATTCTTAAAGCAAGTTTACCATTCCTTACATCAATAAGGGCTCTAGCAGTGGCTAAGAACGGCCTACCCAAAATAATAGGAATCTTGGCATCCTCTTCCATTTCAAGTACCACAAAATCAGCAGGTATGAAGTACTTACCAACTTGTATAGGAACATCCTCTAGAATACCTACTGGATATTTTACTGATCGATCGGCGAGCTGCAAAGAAATTGTAGTCGGCTTAGGAGCTCCCATGTCCAATTTCCTGCACACAGACAAAGGCATGAGACTTACACTAGCCCCTAGATCACATAAGGCTCGGTCGAAAGCCATACGTCCAATAAAACATGGGATAGAAAAACTACCTGGATCATTCAATTTTGGTGACAACCTGTTTTGAATAATAACACTACATTCCTCAGTTAAAGCCACTATACCATAGTTCTCTATCTTTCTTTTGTTAGACAAGATTTCTTTAAAAAATTTAGCATATATGGGCATTTGAGATAAAGCTTCAGTAAATGGTATGTTAATGTAAAGCTTTTTCAAAACATCAAGAAAATTCCCAAATTGCTTATCTAACTTTTCTTGTACTAATCTTTGGGGAAAAGGTACTGGTGGTCTATAGGGTGGAGGTAGATTAGTCTTAGAATCATCTCCTTTACATGGCACATCCCTTTTTGGTATACTTCCCTTTTTAGGTGTTGAATTAGATAGGGTTTGTTCATGTTCAGAAAATTTTTCTAATTCTAATTCCTCCTCATTATCATTAATAGACTCTTTCTCTTTAAGTTTTCCTAATTGTTTCCCATTTCTAGTGATAATGACATTGCAATGTTCCCCAGAGTTTAACCTAGATATTTGTTCTTCTAGAATTTTATTGCAAGTAACTAAGGATTCTACTTGAGAAGCAATATGACTAACAGTTTCTTCAAGATCCTCAAATTTTTTTCATGTTTTGAATTTGCAAAGATTGGATTTGGCTAGCTGAAAATTTTTCTAACATGGGCTCACTAACCTCTTCAGTCAGGGTTTGCTAATTCTCATTCTCACTCTTACCATGTTGATGATAATATAACATTCCTTCATCCGGAGTCCATTGGCTATGATTCAAGGACATCTCCTCAAGCAATTTAAAAGCATCATCAATTGTTCTACTCATCAAGGCTCCCCCTGCAGCAGCATCAATAATTAGACGGGTATTATAAACTAAGCCATAATAAAATATCTGAATTAAAAACCAATTTTCAAAGCCATGGTTAGGACACTTCTGTAGTAAATCATTGAATCTCTCCCATGCCTCACTGAATGATTCTCCACCTTTCTGTTGAAAGTTCGTGATTTGATTCCTCAATTGGATAGTCTTGCTTGGTGGAAAATATTTCGTCAGAAAAGCTTTTGACAATTGTTCTCATGTTGTGAAAGTATTGGGTTGACGAGAATGCAACCACATTCGTGCTTGATCCCTAAGAGAAAAAGGGAATAATATCAGTTTTAGTGCATCATCAGAAACTCCATGGATTTTTATGGTATCGCAATATTCAAGAAAAATATATAAGTGTGAATAAGGATCTTCGATTGATGATCCTCCAAACTGATTCTGCTAGATCATAGTCAAGAAGGCAGGATTAATTTCAAAGTTAGTGGCCTCAATTGTAGGTTTAGCATTGCTAAAGTGTATCCCTTGAGGAATAGGGGCTGCATAGTCCCTCAGTAATATTTGCTCAGCTATTAGAAATGAATTTCCTGTGCACACTAGAGCAAACTGATCAAATGATGTAAGTAAACGGAAGAGAATAAAAAAATAAAACATAAATGACACCTAGCCTAGCAATACTCTCAATGTCTTCAATATTGACAAAACTAAAGTCTCCCTGGCAACGGCGCCAAAAACTTGATGTGATCCGAAAGGACACACTTTTAAATACAAGCAGGTAGACTAATCTAAGGTGTCGCAGCCAAAACTTGTTTGGCGCACAGAGAACTGTCACCCCCTAATACGGCTCCAAAAACTTGTTGTCCCTAACTCGTAGTGTTCGCAAGTGCATGGATACTCAAAGTAATAAAATAAATATCGATCCCACAGAGAGACTAGTGCTGTCAAGTACTGAATAATTGATTTTCTTACTATCTAGGCAATCGAATAATAGCAAAGCAAGAATCGAAGACACACGGAAAATCACTATCAGAGAGAAATTGGGACTAGGGTTTCATCCACTTTGATTTTCAAGACTAGATAAGAAATAAAGAATTCATCAATCAAATCCTAAAATGATATAGGCATAATTTGCCTAAAAAGGGATTATCTCACTTTTGTGCAGATAACCATGCAAGAATAAATCCTCGCTTTCGCGCAAGATTCATCCCAAGCTAAAGATAGGTAAACCATCAGACGAAGAATTCAAGGATCACTTTCGTGCATCCTAATTCTAGGTTGATTGCCTCGAGTGGAATCTCAAGGATCACTTTCATGCATCCGAGACTCGACACACATTCTACCTATGGTTCTCCAACGTTTTGATCCTCACTTCCGTGCAAGATCTCCACGTTTGACATAATAATTTGATCCTAAGATCATTAATTATCATCAAGGCAATTACTCATCTAAAATAACAAAATAAGAACTTAACCTAATTTCTTACAGTGAGTTCCTATTAGTCAATTTTAGGGTTCCAATTCTCAAACATATCACCTTTCGGTCCTTAATGCAAGAATTCTATTCATGATGACAAGAAATAAACTAAGGAAAATCTTAGAGCAGTAATCTCATAGGTAAAAGTATCAAAGTAGAACTATCATGATGAAATAAAAAGAGTTCTAGTCATTAAGAAAATCAAAGGGGATTACTCCCCCATGTCCCAAATTAAGTTTAAGCTACCATGATGAAGAGATTACAAAATTCCATAGTTTTAGAAAATCAAAAATCAATAAAAGAAGGAGTTTTTAGAAAATACAGCACGGCTGTGAAGTATTTCATAGCCGTAATTTGCAAGAGAAGTCATGAACAGTGTGGCACGAGCTTCTTCCTTTGATTTCTCCTTGAATCGATCTCCTTCTGAAACTTCAGGCACATTGTCTCCTTCACCAGGCGAAGCTTCAGTATGAAAATCACGGCCGAAAGTGCTCTGGATTGATCGCGGCAGTGAAACCCTAGACAACGGTGTGTTCAGTGATTTCTCCCTCGACAGTTAACGAAATTTAGGGCTTTTCGTGTCTTCACAATCTTCTCCTTCCCAGCTCCTCTTTTCCTTTTTTTAGTCTTTTGTTTTAAGCTTTGGATCGACCGCAATAATCTTCGTAAAATTCGGGCGTCAAAATTGACCTGGGAGTCACGTTAAAAAATCAGAATACGGCAGTGTAATATCTTACGACACTGCCGTAAAATCCCTCGACTGTTCTATTCTGAAAGTGGTGGAAAATACGGCACGGCCGTAAACCATATTACACCCCATGTCCCAAAAAGTGTTTAAGCGTGCATGGAAGAAGAGGTACAATAATCCATGGTGTAGGAAATGAAAATAGAGGGAGAGAACAAATTACGGTACGGCCGTAATACTGATTACAGCCGTAATTTGGGAAGAACAGTGCCGGTTATGCTCCTTTGTCGATTTCTCCCTCGTCTGAGATCCTTTTACTTTTAAACTTCTGGAATGTCCTCTCCACCTCCAAACGAAGCTTTTGTGTAAAAATTGCGGTGAGAGGTGCCCTCTACGCCTCTCGGCGTGAGGCCAAACCTTAACCGCCTCTCTTTCAATTGCTCCTTTGATACTGGATCAAAATTCTTTTTTCCACTTCATGTGTCTTCTCCTCTTAAGGATGAGTCTGCAGCATCTTTTAGATCTCAATTTGGAGGTCTAGATCAAAAGTTATGGTCCGCGCAAGATTCGGAACCGTGAAAATCTCATTTTTGAATGACAATACAGTACCGTAATGAATATTACGGCCGTGCCGTAATTTTGGCTCTGTGACGTATTTGTCAAGATTACGGCCCGTAAAAATGTTTACGACCATGCCATATTTGCTTCTGTATGTTTCTGGACCAAAATACAGCCCGTAAAGATCATTACGGCAGTGCCGTAATCTCTGAAATCTCTCGGGTGGAAAATCATCTAGCATTACGGCACCGTAAAGTTTGTTACGGCAGTGTTGTAATCTCACAAAATTCTCTGGTCAAAATCTTCCCAAATTATGGCACCTCTCAGGGATTACGGCTGTACCGTAATTTTGTGGTGTAATTACGGTACCGTAAAATCCATTATGGGGGTGCCGTAATTTGCTATGAAGCTCTGATTCTCCTAAAATTTGATGTGTGACTTCGTTTTGATGTCTGAAATCTATTGTTGTGCTCGAATCCTTCAAAATCCATCAAAATATAGCACTTTTTACCTGAAATTCATGAAAAACAAGAAATTGTGTAGATTCCATGATATTTAACAAATAATGC
>JANTFE010007068.1:0-12017 GCA_027562315.1 Costus pulverulentus
GGACTTAAGTCATTATGGCAACGACTCCTAACCAGCAACGAGGATTCCCATGCATTCTAGATCCCTTTGCCTAACTGATATCCCGCCATTGGATTAGTTCATATTTATCAATCCAATCTATTGGTCATGACTCAATCAGTGTGGCCACACATTCCTATCATGCACCAATGAGGTAGGCCGCCCCAAAGTGGATATCAAACTTCCAGTTTAAGGAAGGGGCAAATCCTACTATTGATCATCCATATCTTTATATGACTTATGACATGCCCAATGACAGTCGTTTTGGTCTCCCAATTACGGAGAGACGTAAGACTGTATTAAAGCATACCCATCATCATATCTAGACATGAATACCTCAAGTCTAAGGATCAATGCAAACCTCTTGCATGTGAGATTGACTTGTTGACTGGACAAGTGAATCCTCACGGTGGATCACTCCAGTGCATCCAATGCACCTGTATGTCTGCGTTACTGTGCCCCGCACCTAACCAGCCCATACACCAGTCTCACATGTACCAAAGCTGTCCCATGTCTGCTAAGGTACCTTGACTGGGGATAGCTTGTGAGAATGGATCCAATCCAAACTCCTGGGACATTATCTATGCAATTCAATACATCAACGCAGGTAAAGCAATCTGCATAATAACGACCATGCCTTTATTGATTATATCAATTTCATTAATTCTATCAAAGTACATTCAAACAATGCCTAACCATGTCCATACATTGGTCTGTAGGGCATATACACCAACAAACATGGCAATTAAACTACTAAAATCAAGAAATAAGAACTTAACCTAATTTCTTACGGTGAGTTCCCACTAATCAATTTTAGGGTTCCAAGTTCTCAAGCAAATCACCTTTCGGTCCTTATTGCGAAAACTCTAAATCATGATGACAAAAAGTAAACTAAGGAGAATCTTAGAGCAATAATCACATAGGTAAAATTATCAAAGTAGAATAATCATGATGAAAGCAAATAGTATCTAATCATTAAGAAAATCAAAGAGAATTACTCCCCCCATGTCCCAAAGAGTGTTTAAGCTAGCATGGTGAAGAAGATACAATATTCCATTATTTCAGAAGATAAAAAATCAAAGGAAAAGAAGTCTTAGGAAAATACACCACAGCTGTGAAGTTAAACACAGCTATAATTTGCAAAGGAGGGCGATGAATAGTAGCAACGCCTCCTTCTTTGATTTCTCTTCCAGTTGATCTCCTTTCATTCTGAAACTTCTTGTAAGTTGTCTCCTCCAGACGAAGCTTCAGTTTGAATAGTAATAGCACCTCTCGGCGCGAAGCCAAACCCTAAGCTCCTCTCTGTCGATTGTTCCCCGAAGCCCCCCCAAAATTGGGGCTTTCGGTGTCTTTATCTTCTTCTCGTTTAGACCAGTCCACCACATCTTTCGGATCTCAATTTGGATGTCTAGAACTCCCGCAATCATCTCCACAAAAATCAGGCTTCAATGTTGACTGTGGAAGTCGCGTTCAAAAGCATAAATACGATAGTGTAATATTTCCCGGCAGTGCCGTAAAAGTGTTCGCGTTCTCTGATCTGAATTGTTTAGCAAATACGACACCATATAATGGTTCACAGCATTGTCGTAAAATTGGCTGAACTCTCTGGTCGAAATCGTCTGGAAAATCCGGCCCGTGTCAAAGTTTACGGTAGTGCCGTAAAATCAGAAATTATCTATATTTTGAATGCACTTCAAAATACGGCAATGTTAAGTTTTATGGAAGTGCCGTATTTTTAATTAAACCTTTTGGTCAGAAATTCTGCCAATTTACGGCAGTGCTATGATATTATGGTATCGTACAGAAATATGGTACTGTTATATAGAATACGACACTACCGTATTTTGGTGTGTTGCTCTGATTTGCGTGAAATTTGTCTGTTGATCTTCTCTTGATAATGGTAATTCTTCTATCTCTTTGATTTTGCTTGAAAATGCCTAAAAATAATGCCTTTTTACCTGAAAATCATGAAAAACTAAAATAGAAGTAGATTTTGCAATATTTGATAAATTTAGCATAAAAATAAGCAAAAGATCTTCAATTTAGCATGAAAAAATATATAAAATGATACAAAATATACTATATATTTTGGTGTCATCAAAATACATAAGGCTCATACTTTGCTTATCGTCAAGCAAAAATCAAAAATTGATTAAGAGATAAATCTTTTCATGCTCAATAAATTTCTAAAATACAATCATCATTGAAAACTTCCATCAATTGTTTCACAAAACTTCAAATAAACATATCATTCTTAGAACTCAACCCTCTAGATCTTCATCTCAATCAAATAAAACTTTGCAACTTCAATAATAAATATAACTTTCAATCTCAAGACTTCACCCAATTTCAGTTCAAATCTATCGTGCTTTTGTTTACAGGAATTAGGTTTCCAAGTTCTTTTTCCACACATAATTTTTTATTTTTTCTGTTTCATGTATTTTTTTGTTTTTGCATAGATGGTATGTACCCACTTAGATACATACTTTTTATTTTGACTTCACCTCTTTTCTTCGGTACCACTATCAATTTTGCATAGTGCCAAGTAGAGGAGTCTTATTCTTTTGCTCCCTCATTATCTTTTAGGCATAGACTTCAACCCATATCTTAGGTACCACTATCAATTTTACATAGTACCAAGTAGGGGAGTCTCTCACTAATTTTATGGATCTTGGATTCCTCCTTCCCAACAAATAGCAGGATTGACTAAACATCTACTAGGTTGATCAATTGACATCAATTCACAAATCATACTTATATGCTCATTTTATTTAAAAGAGTAGTTTCACCTTTAGATCTTATTCCTCAAATAACACATCTACCCAAAATTTCATGCATCAACCAATGTCAAATTTCAAAAGATAGATATCCATTGAAGAAATAAATCTAACATGATGAGTTTCTTTCTAATCATGAATACAGGTTTATTCATCATCAAGGAAGATATTTATCAATGTGAATCTTTTAAAAATAGAATCACACCACAAGATAGTAGAATGTGGATCATGAACAATCATATCATCATACAACCATATCGAAGAAATATCAGTGAGTGATACATCTAAAGCAAATCAAATATGCAACCATATGAAATCATCATGAATACAAGAGAGTGCAAAAGATACTCACAAAACTATATAGCAAACTTTGACCGAATATACATAAGGCTCGGAACAAAAAATAGTGTCAGGGCAGATGCTGCTAGGTCCAAAGATGTGACTTTTTGAAATTGTACCTGCACAATTTTAAATACATTAGGCTCAGTCTAAAAATAGTCTCAAAAAATAATAATGATAAATATAATTCTCTCAACGGAGAATCAGAGATGTCGCCGGAGGTCTGAAGAGGATACCGGTGGAAAGAGTCGAGCAGGCAAGAAGCAGAGGGTGAACAGAGGCTAGCTGAAAAGCTGCTAGCAATGATGGTGATGGTGCCGACAGTAGAGTGAGTAATCTCTAGTGGCCTGCTAGAGACTACAGTCCTGGAGGTGAGATCGTCGGCCAGTGGGTGCCAGAAATAATGCTGCATAGATAAAAAAAATCAGTCACTAATGAAGAGTCTATTACATAAATAAATCAAATAAATGGAAATAGAGGCAGTAGAAGAAGTAAGAGTTTGCTGATGGTATAATCCAATGTCGACGGCTGGAAACACTAATGTCAGAGGCAGATGTAGTGGTAGCTTGAGTTGGAAGACAGTTGCTCCTGAAGATTTCTGGATCCAGAGGCAAAAGAATCAACAACTGATAGAAAGCAAACAGAGTAGCAACAATAATTTTTTATGAAAAGTAGCCCTATCTAAGAATAAGATTTAATGATCCAAGAAGAAAACAGACAAAACCGTGTGGTAGAATGAAACTTGTTCTTTTCAGGTGTATAAAAATTGAAGGATCAAAATCTGTCAGGAATTTAGGGCATTAGTGGAACAAAGGCTAATCAAATTACAAAACTGCAAAAACTGCACAAAAGTTAATGAGATTCAAAAACGTTGCCATGTGTCCTAGAATGATCAGAAAATATTTTCATGAAAACAATTAATCCACAAGATGAAATGAAACATGTTCTTCATATTCCATGCCAAAAATTAGGGTTTCAAGTCATTAAAGCACCTGAAAAACCTGCTGCAAAAATGCTAATAAGAATAGTTAAAAGAAAACTACTGCAGAAATTAATCAGAATCGAAAAGATGCTATATGTTTTAGAATGATTTATGGACTTTAAAATTCAGCAAAAATATCCAGATGATAGACAAAGATGAGTAGTTCATGTTTATGCCAAAGATCAAAAATTTTTCCAACACAGTTTCTCAAAATCACAATGAGAAAACACCTAATCAAATAAGCAGTATGCAGTTTTGAAATTATAGTACCGTAATATAAATTACGGTACTGCCATATTTTTCAAAGAATTCTTGGATCAAAATTGCTCTAAATTACGGTACATGAAAAATGTTACGGTAGTGCCGTAAAAACCATAAAACTTTCTGTTCAAAAGCAGACCGAAAATACGGTACCGTAAAGTGCATTACAATAGTACCATAAAATAAGAAAAACTGTCGGGTCAAAAAATCAACAGAAATTACGGCACCGTGAAAAGGATTACGGCGATGCCGTATTTTGCGCAAAATTTGATTTTCCCAGCTAAAAGAACAGAAAAATTAATTCTAAAAATAAACAAAATAAAAGAAACTAAACTAAGGTAAAAGTGCTTGGGTTGACTCCCAAGAAGCGCTAATTTATAGGTCATTAGCTTGACCAAAAATCAAATCTCATGGTGAAGCAGGTGAATCAGTACTAAAGTAAATAGCATGTAATTTCTTTCTTTTTCGTTGTCCAAAATGTTTAGCTACTAATTCAACTATCCAAAATTTCATGTAAATGACAATCACCGTGATTTTCTTAAATATGCGAAAATCAAAATCAAAATTTTCAACTTCACATAAAGGATATTCAATGATCTTCCTAAATTTATCAGAAAGCAAAATCATAAGTCCTTTCTTCAGATTTATATTTTCAATTACAATAAACTTTGATTAAAAGATATAAGCATTGGATCATCAAAATAGCTTTTTTGTCTCGCATTAGATTCCTTAATAAAGCATAATTTTTCAAATAGATTAGAAGAGTGAATAATAGATACGGGCAAAACATTAGAGTGAGATTCATCAATATTTGTATTTTTCAAATCTTTTTCAAGTTCCTCATGTTCATCATCAAATAATTTATCAATTTCAAAATTATCAACAAAATCAAAATAAGAATTTCTAAATTAGTCCCCTCATATCCTTCATCTGAATTAACCACAAATAATATATCATCAAAAGAATCAATTTCATCAAAAGAGGCAATTTCAATTTCCTCGAACTTTTCCACAAATAAATTATCAAAGGAATCAATTTCATAATTATCAAAATCAGAGTGAGATTCATCAATGTTCACATAAGGCTCAATCTCAAAACAATCATAATCAGAGGGGGATTTTTCTAAATGAAGTTCTTCAGTTTCAAACTCAAATAAACATGCTTTTTGTGCTAATTGGGTTTCCAACATTTCAGTATTAGCAGTTAAGGATTCTACTTGAGAAGCAAGCTTACTAATTATTTCCTTAAGATCCTTAGTTTCCTTATTTTGATTTGTCATTATCTGGTTTTGATTCGTCATGAATTTTTGAAGCACAGATGCAATTCTAGAATTTTTTGTGTCCTCAAAGTATGATTCAGAAACATGATTTGAGCAATCATCATAAAAAGAAGTTTGATTTCCCCAACTACAATCATAATGATCATTTTGATACCATGGTGAATTGGAATATGGAGAATTTAAAATTTGGCAATCAGAACTATAATGACCAAAATATCCACAAATATCACATCTAACAGAGTGCATATAAGAGTTAAACGTATCTTTAAGTGTGCACAATGAATCATCTTCATACCTTCCTTGTGGCATGTATTCCTTACCTCTTTCAATTGCCAAGGAGTTGTGATAAAAAGACATATCTTCAAATCTATCAAGAACAGAAAGATAATCTAGCACCAATCAATCAAATTTTTCCTTTTTTTTTTCAGAATATAGAAAAAAAACAGAAAATAATAAACACAAGCAAATTCACAAATTTCAGAAATCACAGTTTTGTCACAACTTGTGAAATCCAAAACCTGCAAAAACAGAAAACATAGTTAAAACTAAAACAAATAAAACTTAGTCTAGCAATACTAACAACTATTTTGATATTAACAAAACTAAGGTCCCTGGCAACGACGCCAAAAACTTGTTGTATCCCAAGTTGTTTGGCGTGTACCTTGGACTAATCCCCGGCAACGGCGCCGAAAACTTGTTGTATCCCAACAAGTAGGTGCAACTTATTTCTAGCTTTTCTATTTTCTATTGGCGCACCTAGAAACTTGTTGTCCTAGACTTGTTGTGTCCGCAAGTGAACGGATACTAGAAGTTTTAGTATAAAACGTATCGAATCCATAGAGACCATATTGTTAAGTACCAAATAGTTGTATTCTTACTAGCTAAGCAACCGAATAAAAGTCAAGCAATGATCGAAAAACCCACGAAAAGATTTATCAGAGAGAAACTGGGACCAGGGTTTCATTCACTTTAATTTTCATGACTAGATATGTATAGATGTTCATCAATTGAATTCTATCATGATAAAGACATAATTTACTTTTTAAAGGGATTATCTCACTTTTGTGCAGATAACCATGCAGGGACCAATCCTCGCTTTCGCGCAAGATTTATCCCTATCTAATGACAAGTAAATCATCAAACAAAGAAATCGAGGATCACTTTCGTGCATCCGAGTTCTAAGTTGATCACCTCGAGTGGAAACTCTAGGATCACTTTCGTGCATCCGAGTCTCAAACGTTCCGATCCTCACTTTCGTGCAAGATCTCAAAGTTTGACACAATAACTCAATCCTAGGTTCATAATTATCAACATGGCAATTAAACTACTAAAATCAAGAACTTAACCTAATTTCTTACGGTGAGTTCCTACTATTCAATTTTAGGGTTCAAAGTTCTCAAGCAATTCACCTTTCGGTCCTTATTGCGAAAACTCTAAATCATGATGACAAAACGTAAACTAAGGAGAATCTTAGAGCAATAATCGCATAGGTAAAATTATCAAAGTAGAATAATCATGATGAAAGCAAAAAGTATCTAGTCATTAAGAAAATCAAAGGGAATTACTCCCCCATGTCCCAAAGAGTGTTTAAGCTAGCATGGTGAAGAAAATACAATATTCCATTGTTTCAGAAAATCAAAAATCAAAGGAAAAGAAGTTTTAGGAAAATACACCACGGCTGTGAAATTAAACACAGCCGTAATTTGCAAAGGAGGGCGATGAACAGTAGCGGCGCCTCCTTCTTCTTTGATTTCTCTTCCAATTGATCTCCTTTCATTCTAAAACTTCTGGTACATTGTCTCCTTCTCCAGGCGAAGCTTCAGTATGAATTTCACGACCGGAGGTGGCCTTCATGCTTCTCGGCACGAAGGCAAACCCTAAGCTCCTCTCTATCGATTGCTCTCCGAATTCCCCCCCCCCCCCCCCCCCCCCCCCCCCCCCCAAAATTGGGGCTTTCGGTGTCTTTATCTTCTTCTCATTTAGACTAGTCCACCACTTCTTTCAGATCTTAATTTGGATGTATGGATCTCTCGCCATCATCTCCACAAAAATCAGGCTTCAAAGTTGACCATGGAAGTCATATTCAAAAGCAGAAATACAACAGTGTAATATTTCACGGCAGTGCTGTAAAGGCACTCGCGTTCTCTGATCTGAATTGTCTAGTAAATACGACACCGTATAATGATTCATGGCACTGCCGTAAAATCGGTTGAACTCTTTGGTTGAAATCGTCTGGAAAATATGGCCGTGTCAATGTTTACGGTAGTGCCATAAAATCAGGAATTATCTCTGTTCTGAATGCGCTTCAAAATACGGCAGTGTTAAGTTTTACGGTAGTGCCATATTTTTCATTAAACCTTTTGGTCAAAAATTCCACCAATTTATGGCAGTGCTCTGATATTACGGTATCGTACAGAAATACGGTACTATAATATAGAATACGTGATGTCCCGTAAGGTGACACTACAAGTTTGGCACGCGTATGCTTTGGACTAATCCCCGGTAACGGTGTCAAAAACTTGTTGTTATCCCGCAAGTGCACGGGTACACGAAGTAATAAATAAAGTATCAAATCCATAGGGACCTATGTTGTCAAGTACTGAATAATTAATTTTTCACTATCTAGGCAATCGAATGAAAGTCAAGCAAATATCACAAACACACGAAAGAAAACTGTCGGAGAGAAAGCTGGGACTAGGGTTTCGTTCACTTAACTTTTATGACTAGATATGAATAAGGATTTCGTCAGTTTAATTTTATCATGATGAAGATGCAATTTACCTAATAAAAGGATTGTTTCACTCTCGTGCAAACAATCACGCAGGGATTTATCTTCGCTTTCACGCAAGATTTGTCCCAACGTTGAAGATAAGTAAATTATCAATCTATGAACTCAAGGATCACTTTCGTGCATCCGAATTCTAGGTTGATAATCTCTAGTGGAAACTCAAGGATCACTTTCGTGCATCCAAGCCTCGACACTAGTTTTACTCATGGATCTCCAACGTTCCAATCCTCACTTTCGTGCAAGATCTCTACGTTTGACAAATAGACTCGATCTATAGATTTATGTTATAATCATGGCAATAATTCTACTAGAACAGATCAAGTTGGATCAAACCTAAGGAAGGGTTCCTAACATGCAATTCTAGGGTTCCAAATTCTTAAGCAATTACCTTTCAGTCAATAGCAAAAATTCTAAGAACATAATTAATAACATGGACTTATAGAGAGTCTAATCACAATTATCACATGAGCAAAATCATCATGCTAAGATTAAACGGAACAAAATATATAAAAAATTAGTTATCTAGTCATTGGAAATTAAGTGAACTACTTCCCCATGTCCCAAGAGTAGTTTAAGCTATCATGGTAAAGGAGTTACAGAATTCCATGGTTTCAGAAGATCGAAAATCAAAGGAAAAGAGAAGTTTAGAAAATACAGCACGGCTGTGAAGTATTTCACAACCGTAATTTCCAATTTGAGGCAATGAATAGTGTCGGTGCCTCTTCTTTCCTTGATTTATCCTTCAATTGATCTCCTCTCTGTCTGAAACTTCTAGCACGTCATCTCCTCCTTCAGATGAAGCTTCAGTTTGAAAATCATGGCCAGAGATCGTCTGGATCGAGCACGGTGGCGAAACCCTAGGCGGCGGCATGGATGACGATTTCTCCCTCGACAGTGGATCAAAATTGGGGCTTTTCGTCTGTGCCTGCTCCTCTCGTCCAAAACTCCTCTGTTCCTTTTTTCAGTCTTTTGTTTTAAGCTTTGGATCGACCGCAATGACCTCTGCAAAATTCGGGCCTCGAAATTGACCTGGGAGTCGCGTTCAAAAACAGAAATACGGCAGTGTAATATCTTACGGTACTGCCGTAAAATCCCTCGAGTCTTATGTTCTGATGTCGTCTGGGAATTACGGCACCGTAATCTGATTTACGGTACTGCCGTAATATCGAGGAAACTTTCTGTTCAGAAGTGATCGGAAAATACGGCCTATGTAATCCTTTACGGGGGTGCTGTATTTTCGGGCGATGGTTCTATTCTGAAGCGCTCTGAAATATGGTACCATAATATTGTTTACGGCGGTGCCGTAAATCCGAAGAACTTTCTGTTTGCAAACTCCTTAAAATACGACAGGGCTCGGATTATACGGTAGCATCTGAAATTACGGTACTGTAAAATGGATTATGACCCTGCCGTAATTTTTAGACTTGCTCCGTTTTGCATGAAATTTCTTGGGTGATCTCTTTTTGATGGTGGGAACTTTTCCATGTATTTGATTTCGCTTGAAAAATGGCTTAAATAGTGCCTTTTTGCCTGAAAAACATGAAAAACCAAAATAGAAGTAGACTTTGCAATATTTGATGGATTCAACATAAAAGCAAGTAAAAGATCCTCAATTTGGCATGAAAAGGTACCCAAAATGAAGCAAAATATACTACATATTTTGGTGTCATCAAACACATAAGGCTCAAACTTTGCTTGTCCTCAAGCAAAAATCAAAATTTGATTAAAAGAATAGCCTTTTCATGCTCAATAAATTTCTAAAATACAACTCATCAATGAAAAACTCTATCAATTGATTTACAAAAATTCAAATAAATATATCATCTTTAGAACTCAATCCTCTAGATCCACCATTCAATCAAATAAAACTTCTCATCATGTACAATAATTAGAATTTTCAATCTCAAGACTTCACCCAATTTCAATTCGAATCTATCATGCTTTTGTTTACAAGAATTAGGTTTCCAAGATCTTTTTCCACACATAATTTTTTTTTCTTTTTTTATGAATTTTGTTTGTTTTTGTATAGACGGCATGTACCCACATAGACACATACTTTTTATTTATGACTTCAACTCTTTCTTCCGTTACACTGTCAATTTTGCACAGTGCCAAGTAGAGGAGTCTTATTCTTTTGATCTCTCATTATTATTATTATTATTATTATTATTATTATTATTATTATTATTATTTTTCATGCGTAGACTTCAACCCATGTTTTAGGTACCACTATCAATTTTACATAGTGCCAAGTAGGGGAATCTCTCACTATTTTCGTGGATCTTGGATTCTTCCTTCCCAACAAATAGCAAAATAGACTAAATTTCTATTAGGTTGATCAATTGATATCAATTCACAAATCATACTCATATACTCATTTTATTCGAAAGAAAAGTTTCACTTTTAGATTTTATTCTTCAAACAATACATCTACCCAAACTTTATGCATCAACTAATTTCATATTTGAATAGACAAATATGTATTGAAGAAATAAATTTAACATAATGGGGCTATAACTCTAATCAAGAATTTGAGTTCATTCATCATTAAAAATCAATTCATTAATTAAAAATAATACTCAAGAAAAATATATTCAACATCACATAATGTCAAAAAGAAGTAATATCATCATCATGTCATATACAATAATCTCAAAAGCAGATCAAGGTCACAAATCAATCATCTAAATCAAAAGATTATCAAGTAGATGAAGTAGTGGTGGTGGACACAAAAACATGAGTCAATGATGAAACCTAAAAGGTGAATGGGAGAAGATACTTACAAAATTTTATCAACCTTTTGTGTCGAGTTTTCTTTTTCTTCTCCTCTCCGTGCTTCTTTTTCAGAAATAAAAGTTAATTCTAAGATAAAACTAAGATAAAAGTAAATAAAAGGAAGTGAACTAAAGTTAGAAAGCTTGGGTTGCCTCCCAAGAAGCGCTAATTTAAAGGTCTTTAGCTTGACCCTTTAACACTCAGATTTGATCGTGGTTCATCTAAATAAAAACTCTTCTTTTCTTCAATTAGCTCTTCTTGATAATAGTGCTTAAGTCTCTGACCATTAACCTTGAATTCTCCTATTTCTTCACTCCATACATCCACGGCTCCGTAAGGATAAGCTTTCTTTACCTGAAAAGGCCCAGACCATCGAGACTTAAGTTTTCTAGGAAAAAGTCTCAATCTAGAATTGAATAAAAGAACAAAGTCACCTAGTTGGAAATGTCTCCTGAAAATATGTCGATTGTGCCATCTTTTTGTCCTCTCCTTGTAAATTTTTGCATTCTCATATGCAGAGAGTCTAATCTCATCTAGTCATTCAATTGTAATTTCCGTTTTTCCCCCGCACTCTTTAAGTCAAAATTCAGCATCTTGATTGCCCAATATGCTTTGTGTACAAGTTCCACAGGCAGGTGACATGATTTTCCATAAATCAATTGAAATGGAGACATACCTATTGGTGTTTTGAAAGCAGTCTGGTATGCCCACAAGGCATCATCAAGTTTAAATGCCCAATTTTTCCTAGTGCTTGACACGGTCTTCTCTAAAATTCCCTTGATTTCTCTGTTTGATATC
>JANTFE010007119.1:0-14017 GCA_027562315.1 Costus pulverulentus
ACATTATTTATGCAACTCAATACATCAACGCAGGTAGAGAAGTCTGCATAATAACGACCATGCCTCTATAAAGAATAATAGTTCTATCAAAGTACATTCAAGCAATGCTTGACCATGTCCATACATTGGTCTGCAGGGCATATACACCAACACATAAAAGACACACTCTTAGATCAAATAGGTTCACAACATATGTGTGGTCTAATGGCTATAGGGGTAAAGTTATAATTGACCATCAAGTTATATTTAATGTCATATCTTTTAATGTTGCTGAACAATTTGGCCTCACTCTAGAGAAACACACACCCATAATTCATGACATGGGATGATTTCAAATCGACCTTAGTTGACTATCAATCCCTAGTTCCCATTCATTTAGATGGAATTAAGATCTATTTGTGGTGTGATATCATAAGTTTAAAGTGATTTGATATCCTTTTAGGGGGGGGGGGGGTGAATTTCTTTATAGAATTCAAGGATGTTATTTTTGTCAACTCATACGCACCACAAGTGCATGGCTTACGGATGAAATACCAAGATATCGTTCCCATAGGGATAATTTACAACTAACAAAAAAACGTGTAATCGATAGCTAGACAAACTAAATCTGGTTTGAAATGCAAAGTACTATAATATAAACTAAACTAATGGATTGAATTGGTTACCAAATAAAAGATATGAGTTAAATGCTATTTCGAGGACTTATTCGTCAGTAAAGGTTACCCCTTTTCAGCAATATAACTAGGTTCCTATTTAAAATAGTCTCCTACTTTTCTGGCTAACCAAACTAAATATATCCAATGAACGCAAGGATAAACTAAATGTCCTCACGTGAATTCTAAGTACTTTTGTGATAGAGTAACGCGAGTTCGATCTAAGTCGATCCGACATCACAATTCACCTTTCAGTCCTTCTCGTGACATTTTAAACATGTAAAAACTTGGCTAGAATAAATACAAGCAAACATCATAACAAAGATCGAATAAACATAAATAGATCATAAGAACACTAATATTATAAGTCAAATGTTAGATCTAAACAAAGGATTATACCCTAAGTCCAAAATAAGAATGTTTAAGCAGCCATGATAAAACAATTCATCATAAATGTCTCGAATCAAGAATCCAAGGAAATACAAATCAAAGGAAGATAATTATTGGAAGGAAGAGCAAACAAATCTCCTCAGGAAGCATTGGAGTCACCTACAAATCCACCCAACAAAATCCCATGTTGTTCGTTGTTGCCCTTTTCCTTGTCACCGCTCTCTTGTTTCTCCCTTGTTTGAGAGCCAATCGACCCCTCCTTTCAACCCAAATCAATTCTTTTATTCATAGGAAGGTGTCTCATGAGATTCCCCTTCGAATCAAAGAAAAAATCGCTTCAAATTCACCCCCAAAAATGCAAAAAAATCATATTCAGCAGATGCTATCATGGCCGTGACGCTGGTTATAGGCAGGCGTGATGTGCATCATGGCTAGGCTGTGAATTCTTATGTGGATTTTTGACATGTTGATTATGGCCATTGATAGGGATATCCGCAAGTGCACGGTCTATCACGTAATAAATAAGTATCGATCCCATAGGGACTAGGGGTCAAGTACTAACTAATCAGTCAACTAATAGCTAGGTGATAAAATAATGGAGAAATGACTAGTGTCCAAATGCAAGTAAGTAAATCAGAGCAAGTTAAGAGCAAGCAAAGAGCAAATGGGGTGTGAGTATTTCGAGAGAAAATTAGGGTTTTAGGTTTCACCACATTGAAGAATGACAGATAGATAATGCTAAGTGTTTAAAATTGTTTAACCTAAGTTCTTATGGTAATTCTTCTTGAGGTACAGACTCATTCCCTCTTAGGCCACGACCCGGTATCTAACTTAATCCAAGTCTCCTACTCTCGTGGCTTATTAGGTTAAGCAAATCCAAGACTCCCCACTTCTTTGTTCAAAGCTTGTAATTTGGTTTATCATCTGCAGTATCTTGCTTGGGGGAAAGTATTTGTTCAAGAAGGAATTAGACAGTTGATTCCAAGTGGTGAAGGTACCGGCTGGGTGTGAATTAAGCCATGTCTTTGCCCCGTCCCTAAGAGAGAAAGGAAAAACTCTTAATCTCAATGCATCGCTAGAAACACTATTCAATTTAATAGTATCGCATAATTCAAGAAATAAGGCCAAGTGTTGGTTGGGATCCTCCAGTGGAGATCCTCCAAACTGATCTTGTTGAAACATTGCAATGAAACCAGGCTTAATCTCAAAATTGTTGGCTTTTATTGTTGGCCTAGCAATACTATAACGAATTTCATAATGATTAGGGGCTGCATAGTCCCTAAGTGTTCTCTGATTGTTCTGATTGTCTCCCATCTCTAATATTTCTTCTTCTAAGTCTAGTTGGGATGTCTCTTGCAATTCTTCTTCTAATCTCAACTTTCTGCGCACTCTCAACGTTTTGTTGATTTCAGGATCCAATGGAACAAGTGGTCCTGACCAAAGGCTCCTGTGCATGCAAAGTAGATCGATCAAGTGATTTCAAGAAAAACAGAAAATAACAGAAATAAATAAAAACAGTAAATAAAAACCTAGTCTAGCAATAATCTCAATCCCTTTAATATCGACAAAACTAAGGTCCCCGGCAACGACGCCAAAAACTTGTTGTACCATAAGGTAACACTACAAGTAAGACACGCGTGTACCTTGGACTAATCTTCGGAAACGGCGCCAAAAACTTGTTGTGATCCCACAATTGCACGGGTACACGAAGTAATAAAGAAAGTATCGAATACACAGGGACCTACGTTGTCAAGTACTAAATAATTGATTTTTCACTATCTAGGCAATCAAATGAAAGTTAAGCAAATATCGCAAACACACAAAAGAAAACTGTCAGAGAGAAAGCTGGGACTAGGGTTTCGTTCACTTAACTCTTCTGACTAGATATGAATAAGGATTTCGTCGGTTTAATTTTATCATGATGAAGATATGATTTACCTAATAAAAGATTGTTTCACTCTCGTACAAACAATCACGCAGGGATTTATCTTCGCTTTCGCACAAGATTTGTCCCAACGCTGAAGATAAGCAAATTATCAATCTATGAACTCAAGGATCACTTTTATGCATCCAAATTCTAGGTTGACAATCTCTAGCAGAAACTCAAGGATCACTTTCGTGCATCCAAGCCACGACACTAGTCTTACTCATAGATCTCCAACGTTCCGATCCTCACTTTCGTGCAAGATTTCCATGTTTGACAAATAGACTCAATCTATAGATTCATGTTATAATCATGGCAGTTAATCTACTATAACAGATCAAATTAGATCTAACCTAAGGAAGGGATCATAACATGCAATTCTAGGGTTCCAAATTCTCAAGCAAATGCCTTTCAGTCAATAGCGAAAATTCTAAGAACATAATTAGTAACATGGATCTATAGAGAGTCTAATCACAATTATCACAAGAGCAAAATCATCATGCTAAGATTAAATGCAACGAAATAGCAAGAAAGAAGTTATCTAATCATTAAAAATCAAGTGAACTACTCCCCCATGTCCCAGGAGTAATTTAAGCTAGCATGGTGAAGGAAATACAATATTCCATAATTTCAAAAAATTGAAAATCAACAAAAGGAAGAGTTTTTAGAAAATAAGGCATGGCTGTGAAGTATTTCACAGCCGTATTTTGCAAAAGAAGGCGTGAACAGTGGTGGCGATCCTTCTTCCTCTGATTTCTCCTCTAATTTATCTCCTTTCGATCTGAAACTTCTGGCACGTCTTCTTCACTAGGTGATGCTTCAGTAGAAGACTCACGGCCGGAGATCGTCTGGATCGAGCGCGGTGGCAAAACCCTAGGCGGTGGCGTGTACTCCGAATTCTCCCTCGACAGTTAACCAAGTTTGGGGCTTTTGGTGTCTAGCTATCCTCTCCTTCAAAGCTTCCTTTTTTGCTTCTTACGGCTTTGAATATAAAGCCCTGGATTGCCCGCAAGAATATCCGCAAAGATCGGGTGTGAAGATTGACCTGGGAATCGCGTTCAAACACCGTAATACGGTAGTTCCTGGCCTCGATTTACGTGAAATTTCTTGAGTGACTTCTTCTTGATGATGAGAACTCTTCCATATATTTGATTTTGCTTGAAAATGCCTAAAATAGTGCCTTTTTGCTTGAAAAACATGAAAAACCAAAATAGAAGTAGACTATGCAATATTTGATGGATTCAGTATAAAAACAAGTAAAAAGATCCTCGATTTAGCATGAAAAGGTATCTAAAATGATGCAAAATATACTACATATTTCGGTGTCATCAACGACCCGGTATCTAACTTAACCCAAGTCTCCTACTCTCGTGGGTTAATTGGTTAAGCAAATCCCATGGGTTCTGTGAAGAATTATTAACTCTTCGAGTAATTTTGACCTACTCTCGTGGCCGAAATCACTAGTTCAATCTAAGGGGATTCGATGTTGTGGTTCGCCTTTCAGTCCATCCCACAACATCTAAAATATATACATGTATGGCCAGTGCACAAATATGGATTCAAACAACTTAGAATTGAATAAGAACAAAGATAAACTTAAGCAATGTATAAATCAAGCATTAACAATCAACATTCTTACAGCGGGTTATGCCCAAACCCCAAAAATAGATTACGCTACAATATGCATCATGAAATACATCAAAATCTCTCAAATAAACCAAATCAAACTAGAGAGAAGGCTATATCCGTGATGGGAGAGGGTAGAGCACAATATCTAGCGTCAAAATGTGGAAGAAATCGATTGTCACCCTTTTGCCAAAACCCTAGTTGTCACCCTTTTGCCTTGTTCTCACCAACCGCTCCACCAAATTACACGATTCTTGTCCCAAAATGTTTGTTGCTAAGTTAGGAAGTCTCGATGAAATTTCAGTGAATTTCGCTACAAAAATAGCAAGAAATGGATGAAAAACCAAACAGGTGTTGAACAGGTGGAACCGTTCATGGCCATGCATGGATGCCTGATGTGTACTTTATCATACTACTAACCGCAAGCGTGATGGTTTTGTCATAGTAGCACTTAAGATGTCGATCCCACAGGGACAGTGATCAAGTATCGAGTGATTACGAATCAATAGCTAGATGATCAGGTAAATGTTTTTGGGTTTTCCGAAAATATTTTAAAATACAACTAAATACAAATGCTAGCGAAATCAAGTAAGTAAAAGTTTTGGATAGAAAATAAGGTTTAGAGACATCGGAACTTCAAGTGCATCTCGTTGATGGATCTTAAACTCAAACAAGATAAAATCATAACAACGCAATTTAAAAAGTGTTCAAGAAAATATCTAATGGTACAGATTACCTTCTTTCGACGGCGTAATCAGGTATCAATCTAGGTCGGCGTCCTACTTTCATGGCTCACCGTACCTAGATTAATCCATTGCGTTCAGAGATATTATAAGTTTCCTCACACAAATCCTGCCCAATTTCTTGACAGGTCAGAGCATGATCGATAAGGCAGATCTAGCTTCGCAATTCACCTTTCGGTCCTTCTTGCGTCGCCTGAGAAAAGTAATTAAGTGGCCAATGCAATACTAGTAGTAAAACAGCACAGATCGAATAAACACCAAATAAAATTATATTTGTTACGAGAAAATAAGTTCAAACACAATATACAAACAACGAAATTACACCATTGTTCTAATAAAAAGATTAGCTAGCATGACGTCGATTCTGTACAATCTCTAAAGGAACAGAAGAAACTACAAGAGAAGATAGAACAAAGAGGAAGCAAACTCTCTGCAGAAACTTTGCAACATTCCTTCAAGTCTTCTAGCATGATGCATGGTTCCTTCCTCCTCCCTCATTGTCACCAAAGCTTTCTCTCTTGCAAAACATACTAGCCCACCTTGAGCCCCAACTAGGCGCTGCTTTCTTTAGCAAATTTAGTCCCTTTATATAGACTCCTAGTGCCCCTTGGAATTCTAAATTAAATCCTGGAATTAAATTCTGGATTAAATCCTCCATTATGGCTCCTAATGGTGTGTCTTTTCGTATTCATAATTTAATTCCCATAATGACATTTGATGGCTAATAAATGATCTAGATAACTCCCGCATTTATGACTCTTTAATAAATTCCGCATTTATAACTGTAACGGTAATGCATTAATTGTAGTCTTTTTAATTCTTGAAACCTTCAGACAATTAATGCTCATTTAATCCTTGACGGCTATAATAAATTCCGATGGCTACGGATAAACTCTGGCGCTTGCGGATAAACTTTTGCGGAGGTCGCGAGATTTCAGTCTTGAGGAAGATTATGGCCATGCCCATAATTTTTGAAAATTAATTCCGTTTGAAGCCAAACTTCTTGTCAAGATTCTTGATTCACTCGAAGATGTAAATATACATCAAAATAGCTCTAAGAGTGAGTAAAATGTCCTGTATTCAACAAACATGACAAGTAATGAAGCTTCTGAAGAAAGTCAATGAAATAAGCCAGAAAGAGATATAAAAGCATGATAATATGTCTCGATTCACTAGTAAATATCGGTCAAAAAGATGATATAAATACGAGACATCAATGCCCGGCCATGCTAGTGAACAATTCAGCGAACTTCATTTTCTAGAAAAATAACTCTTCACGGCCATGTATGGGTTCACGGGTATGGCCGTGAACGTCTCGTCAAGATCTAAAATTTTCGACCGAGTGCTTCATGGCCGTGCATGGATGCATGGGCATACCCGTGAATGGCTTGGAGTAGTCTAGAAAAGCAGGCTCATACTACGCCGTGCATGGATGCATGGGCGCGACCGTGAAGAGCGTTGAAGACTCCGGTTGAGATGAAATTTGACGTGTAGCATCGTCTCATCATGAGGAATCGTCCCATATCTTCAGATCTTCCAAATTCCACCAATTTTAACGCGAAATCCCTATATTTCAATAAAACTATGGAAAAGTGAAGATTCTAAACAATATGAAGTATTTAGGCAAATAAATGAAACAAAGCATGCATTTTGCTCCAAAATAATAATAAAATTAAGCCACAATATATCATATATATGCAAGATATCAGACATGAAGCTGATTAGAGGTAGGCCCTGATCATCTCAGTGAAAAACTTATCAAATTTTGGTTCAAACTTGTTATGGTCATGATGATCATCATGATTCAGCTGTAAAAAAAGTCATTTTCAAAATGCTCATCATGACCGTAAAGCTTGTCAGGGGCTAGCCAAGACGGACATAGAAAACTCCATTTGACTTTAAATTTATTATGCCGACTTGTCTTTTCATCCTGAATTACTTAGTGGCCTTAAAATGATCAAATAAGCTCCAGAATTGAGTGATTTCACATGAAATTATTAAAAAATCAGAAAAAGTGAAGATTCTAAAAAAAATGAAATAAGTTTGATTTAAGTATAAAAACTATAGAATATGCCTTGTTTTGAGATAAAATGATATATGAAAATACTACCAAAATGCAAAACATCAAAATCTCCTAGACTTAAATTCTTGGTTATCCTTAAGCAATAAAAACAAGATGAAACATAGGCTAAGTATGAAAGAGATAATCCAGAGCTACAAATACATCATGAAGTCAAAACTTGTCATGAACAAAGTATAATCAAGCTTCAAAATCCCAAGCAAGGGTCTATCATCAAAGATCAAATCAAAGAGGTTTTAGAATCCTTAGTTGATGAAACCTTCAACTACTAAAATACAATGATTCCTACTTCACAAACAAACTTTATTCAAAATTCAATTCATTCATAATCAAGTGTTGGGGTCAAATTCAAATGCATTGTTTTCATGCCAAAACATCAGAACATTAGTTCTCTTTTCCTCTATCATTTTATTTTTATTTTTACTAGCAAGACTAGCTCTCTAAATTGTTGGTGATCTTTTGACGTGAAGCACAAACATTGGTGGAATGCCGCCCCGGTGACTCAACTAACAACACATTTAGAGTTTACCTAACTTCCTCTAGCCTACTAACACAAAGGACAAATATGGGTGGAATACCACCTCGGTTTTTTAGCTAGGATCAGTTAAGTGTGCAAAATTAACTCATGACCGTTGATGCATGTTTGGCGCAAAACACAAACAGGGTTGAATGTCACCCCGGCTACTTTGTGTATTACTTAGTGGAGTTGCAAGTCTCGCTAGAGAGAGAACCCTTTTTTAATTTTTTTTCATGCAATTATCACCCAACAAATGACATGTAGAATCAAATAGATGAATGAAATAGCTTAATCAATAGGAAATTATAAGTATAACACTAGCATATGGTCTCAAGCAAGTTCGGACATGTCACCTATCAATTCAACAATTTTTAAACAAACCACTCACAAGAATTTTTAGACTTGATATCACATGATTGCATCATGATAGGATATTGACAAGGTGATAAATTTCTACATCTAATTATCAAATTCATACCATGAAGTGAAATCATCAAAGTTCGTTCAAAGCTTTCAGATCAAATTTAGTAAAAATATTAGCGTTCAAAATTTTTATTAGAACATTTTCACAAAGAATCAGCAAAATATTATGTCATTTGCAACAGAATCTGCAAGAACATCAAAATAATACTTCATCAGAAAGAAGTCATCATGTCAAAGCATCAGCATACAAATCACAAAGCATCTCAATATTTGATCAGTGTTTAGAAAAAAATATATCACTGTAAATTAGCAAAGTAGGTTGTCTTATCAAAATAATAAATAAATTTCTAAACCAACATCAATATCAATCATAGCATCACAGAATATAACATCACAAAATAAATAAACAGATAGTTGAAGAGTAGCATAGCACAACATCATATCAAATCATAATAAAAATAATAGCATAGTATGTCAATATTTATATATGATCATAAACATAAAAAAAAATCACCATATCATCATAATATCACCAGCAGATTGTTAGATTTTTGTTCAAACTTATTAAATTTGGGTCCAAACTCGTTATGGCCATGTTGATCATGGTTCGGCTGAAAAAAAGTCATTTTCAAAATGCTCATCATGGCTGTGAAGCTCATCAAGGGCTGGCCATGACTTCAAATTTGTTGTGCTAACTTGTCTTTTCATCCTGAATTACTTGGTAGCCTCAAAATCATCAACTAAGCTCTAGAATTGAGTGATTTCACTTGAAATTACAAAAAGAAAAGAAAAAGTGAAGATTCCAACAAATCAAGTAAATAAGTTTGATTTAAGTATAAAAATAATAGAATATTTCTTGTTTTTAGATAAAATAATATTGAAAAATACTACCAAGATTAGTACAATAGTATTATATTTGCAGGTATAGAACACATAATCTACCCTAGGACCCAAGAATTAATACAATATATGTACAATACCTCTTTTGATAAGTTGGCTAAGAAAATAATGTTCAACAAAATTTAGAAAGACAAAAATCAACTAGGCCTAAAGAGGAATTGTTACGAGTTGAACATGAGAAGTCAAAACATTTAGAGCTTAAGAAAACCTTAGAACCTAGTTTACCTATGCCATCTTCTAGCATGCCCCTAGATGAGTCTAGTTCCAAAACTAGGGAACCAATAGTTGATGGGGGGTCATTTTTGGTCATGTTTAAATGTGATTGACCTTTTTAAATTCACCTCATAAATTATAAGGTTTTTTTTTTGTTTATATGGGTTTTGGCTTATAATAAGTGCAAGCACTCATTGTTAATTACCCCTGAAAATCAGGGAACCTTTGATTAAGAGATATGTTACGTAATAAATAGATGAAAGGCTGAAAATATGATTCATCAACATTATGAAAAATACATGATTTGATATAAAAAATTGACGAAAGGAAAATAATATCTGGCAATTTGGATGACTTATGTAAGTCAAATATCCAGCTTTGTAACAACTTATTCAATATTTATATTGGAAATACTCGACCTTGACGTCTTATTGGATATTTGATTTGGGAAAATATCTGACCTTAATGGCTAATTGGATATTTAATTCTAGAGAATATCTGGCTTTATCAACTTATTGGATATTTAAATTTAGAAATTGAAGAATATCCTGCCTTGACGGCTTATCCAATATTTAATTTTGGAGAATACCCAGCCTTAACGGCTTATTGGATATTTTAATTTATAAAATATTCAGCCTCAATGGCTTATTGGATATTTAATTTTGAAAAATATCTAGCTTGATGGCTTATTGGATATTTGGATTTAGAAAATATTTGGCCTTAGCGGCTTATTGGATATTTGGATTTAGAAAATATCCGCTCTTGACGGCTTATTGGATATTTTGATTTAGAAAATATCCGGCCTCAGCAGCTTGGTGGATATTTTAATTCTTTGTGAAATATCTAGCCGTGACGGCTTGATGGATATTTTAATTTTTCAGCCTTAATAGGCGTAATGTCATATTGAGGAGCTACGTCCCTATGGTAAATGTCGATGTACGCATCTCCCAAACAATATTTCATTATAGTGTGTTGAGAATTTCGGTATTCAAAATTTTAAAGTCAACTTCTAGTTAAACACCATCATCATTATTTATTTATTTATTTATTTTACATATTTTATTTTTTATTTTTTTAATTATTTATTTACTTTTGTTTATTATTTTTTTATTTTTTATTGTTGTTATTTTTTTATTTTTTATTGTTTATTATTTATTCACTATACGCCACCCTGCTAGCTACTACCTTTGGTGAAGAACTGAAGAGGCAGTGAGGTTGCGGTGCTGCTGCTCTTGGTGGAGGGAGCTCCGGCAAGAGCCGTCAGCGAGAAAAGGGGGATAGCTCTAGGATTTGGCATTGTTGAGTTTCTAGTTGAGAAGGGGAGACACTAACAAGTGGGGCACTAGAGAGGTGCCCGTTCTTGTCGGTAAAGAGGGGACGCAACGAGTTCATCCGAGCTGTGTCCAAAATGGGGAGGCGATGAGATTTGGTGCTGCCAAGCTTTATGTGGAGGAAGCTCACAACACTACCGAGCTTTCTAGTGGGGGAAGCTTCGGTCAAGAGGCATCTGTTTGTACCAGAAAAGGGGAGGCGGCGAGATTTGGTTGAGTGTCTATTGAAGGAAGGGAGACTGGCGAAGATGTTGACAAGGTGGTGCGATTTTGGGCCACTGAGTTTCTGACGGCGTGGCAGCTTTGATGGTGTTACAAGGCTTCTGACAACCGAGCCCAAGTTGCTCGACAATATTCATGATGGAAACCCTTTGCATCGACAAAGGGGGTCGGTTGGCATCAACGAATAGTTCGGTAAGGGAGAAGAGTTTGAGCGAAAGGCACTGCGACAATCTACCCATAGCTTCCTATCTCTAGTCGGCACCTACCTTTTGCTAGAAGAAAGGGATGAGTTTAAGCAGGAACTAGATTTGGCTAAGTTGGATGAATTTGATTTGCAGTTGGATTTGGCTGAGTTTTAAGGTTTGGTATGTGATGGCATGCCACAAGTGCACGGCCTATCAAAGTAATAAAAATATTTCGGATGGCCTTGCGGTCTACCTAAACACGTCTTAGTTCCTAATACTTGCAGGGCGAGCATAGGTTTACCAAAGGCCCTCCCCGCCTCAGAATTCCTGGTTTATGAACCTCTACTTACGGAGTACTAGCTTAAGCACTATCTTTCGGGTGGCGCAGGCAAAGGGCACTGAGACAATCCAACGCACTAACAAACTTTTGGTTTACCAGCCACATCTAATATCCTAATACTCACGCTAGGGGAGTACAGTTCATCAAGGGGTTTCCCCTAGCCCCTGATTTATGAACCTCACTCAGGAAAGTATAGGCTCAAACACTCCCTTTCGGGCAACGTAGGCAAAGGGTACAAACAATTTAGATAAACCCTTAACCAAATGGTTCCAACGTGCGGGCGGACTTTTGGTCTTCCCGACGCGTCTAAGATCCTGATAATCCCCCAAGGTGAGTACAGTTCGTTAAGGGGTTTCCCCCTAGAATTCCTAGTTTATGAACCTCACTTGGGCGACTGAAGGCTCAAGCATCCCCTTTCGGGTAATACAGGTAATGTGGGTTAAGCAAGGATCTAGGGCATTAGAAGTAAGATTATTACAATTAGTAAGTCATCAAAGGGTTAACCCACATCCTGATTGAAAATTTAGCCTATAATGCTCATGATGATAATATAAACAATGGTCTCAAACATTACACGCATTTGTAGGTTTGTGTAGAAATTGCAAAAGCAAAGGTAAGATCAAGCAATTCTTTGCATGGATTTATACAATAAAAATTGCAAGTTAAATATAGCTTAAAGATCTCCCTTACAACTTGTATCTGAGGTGCTTAAGCAAGGAAATCTTCAATGGTTGCAGATGTACAACCCTCTTCTTCCTAACGGTCTTCTTCTTCAAGCTTGGGCGCTCTTTCCTCTCGTCTCCGAACTCTCCCCTAAATCCTTTTATGAAGTCTTTTATCTCCTCTCCTTCTAGTGGACTCTCTTCTCTTCCCCATGCTCTACCAAAATCTTCTGTGCTATGTAAAATTCCAGATTATGTCGAAAGGAGAAAGTCTTCGCTGCTCTGGAAACACTGCCAGCCTTCGCCTTTATGCCATCATCATTATTCTAGCCAATTTCACCCTCTAAAGGCTGCTCCAGGGCTTTTCGTCAATGCAAGAGAAAGGACCTGACTGCCCTCAATCTTCCCCCTAGGTTGGGTTAAAGAAACTTGGGTTAAAATCATGGTTTCAAAACAGGCAGGTCCGCGATCATGGGCGTGATTCTGGTCGTGACCCAGTCGTGATTGGTTAGTTGCAGCTTCAGGCTCAGAGGTGAGTCACAGGTTTGATTTTGATCGTGACCTGGTCATGATTTTCAACAGAGGCTCCAATAGTCTCAAAAATCTAAGAATCCACCCTCTTTATAGTCGTTTTGACCTAAAATCATGAAAATACCAAAAGAGGTATAGATTCCATAAGTGTATAACAATTAAGGCAATTATAGGACATAAGCTATGAAATGAAGATGATTCTGTCAGTAAAATTGTACATGAAAAGCTATATAGATTTGTGTCAACAAAATACCCATGACTTAAATCTTTGTTTATCCTCAAGCAAATAGAAATGATATTTCATGAGGGTCCTAGTTGATCAACAAAACTTATACTCCGTAATGGTCTATAAATGCTAAAACCTACATGATGCACAAATCACTGTAGACTTTAAAGACGTCAAGATGTAAAGCAAAGTATCTAGGTCAGATCTATGGACAACAGTTGTACGATAAGTGATGGCACCAAAATATATAGTATATTTTGTATCATTTTGGATATCTTTTCATGCTAAATTGAGGATCTTTTACTTGTTTTCATGCTAAATTCATCGAATATTGCAAAGTCTACTTCTATTTTGGTTTTTCATTATTTTCAGGTAAAAAGGCATTATTTCAAGGAGTTTTCAAGAAAAATCAAACACATAGAAGGGTTACCATCATCAAGAGGAAATCACCCAAGAAATTTCATGAAAAACGGAGCAAGTCAGCAAATTACGGCAGTGCCATAACCTATTTTACGGAACCGTATTTTCATACGCTTCCGTAAAATCCGAGCCACTGCCGTATTTTGAGGAGTTTCCGAACAGAAGGTTTTTTGGATTTTACGGCATACCATAAATGATTACACGCGCAGTACCGTATTTCAGAGTGATTCAGAACAGAAACTTTGCTTGATTTTACGGCACCACCGTAAATGATTACACGGGCCGTATTTTCCAGTCACTTTCGAACAGAGAGTTCAGCCAATATTACGGCAGTACCGTAAACCAGATTACGGTTCCGTATTTCCCAGATGACATCAGAATAGAAAACTCGACCGATTTTACGGCAGTGTCGTAAACTATTACACTGCCGTATTTCTGTTGTTAAACGCAATTTCTAGGTGAATTATGAAGTCCGATTCTAGCGGAGACGATTGCGAGCGAACCAGAGCTTTATATGTTGGTATATATGCCCTGAAGACCAATGTATGGACATGGTCAGACATTGTTTGAATGTACTTTGATAGAACTATTATTCTTTATAGAGGCATGGTCGTTATTATGCAGACTTCTC
>JANTFE010007170.1:10360-29900 GCA_027562315.1 Costus pulverulentus
CCCTTACTTCCGCTTGCGATTTTTTATGCGCCACCCCCTTAGGGTTTTCGCCCCCCTCTGGAAAGGGGTTTTATCTGCTTGCGCTCCCCCTTGAAGGGGACCCTATCACCCTGATCAGTAATTACCTTACACTCCTCAGTATAGTATCCATGATTACCACAAATATCACATATAGTAGAAGATGAAACTAAAATAGTTTGCATTTGAAAAGAATCAAATCTATTGCTCAAAGAATCTACCTTTTCAGCCAAGGTGCGCCAGTTATCATTTTCATTCTTACAATATGGCCGACGATATATCACTCCTCTCTCAGTGGTGCATTGGTTGTGATTCAAAGCCATCTCCTCAAGCAAAGTGAAAGCATCTTCAATAGTCTTGCTCATTAGGGCTCCTCCTACAGCAGCATCAACAGTCAGACGGGTAGTATAAAGTAAACCATTATAAAAAGTATGAATTAAAACCCATTTTTCAAGGCCATGGTGCGGACACTTTCGTTATAATTCATTGAAACGCTCTCATGCCTCACTAAAAGACTCACCATTCCTGCTGTGCAAAGCTTGTAATCTGGTTCCTCAATTGGATTGTCATGTTGGGTGGAAAGTACTTCATCAAGAAAGCATTAGACAGTTGATCCCTTGTAGTGAAGGTACCGGTAGGTTGAGATTGAAGCCAAGAGCAAGCACGGTCCCTGAGAGAAAAAGGAAATAGTTTAAGTTTTAATGCATCACTGGAAACACCATTAATTTTAATTGTATCACATAATTCAAGAAATAAAGCATAATGTTGATTCGGATCTTCGAATAGAGTTCCTCCAAACGGATTTTGCTGGATCATAGATATGAAAACAGGCTTGATTTCAAACTTATTAGCCTCTAAAACTGGTCTAGCAATGCTAGAGTGTATCTCCTATGGATTAGGGGTTGCATAGTCCCTAAGTGATGTCCTTTCTGCCATGACCACTTTTTCTTCCTGCCTTTCTTCAAACCTTAGTTTACTGCGTAGTCTAAGAGTCTTGTTAATCTTAGGGTCTAAGGGAACTAGAGGTCTTAATCTAAGATTTCAGTGCATTCACAAGTAGATAGATCAAATAAACTCAAAATATGCAGAAAAGTACAGAAAGCAGAATTAATCTTAGCTTCTGAAGATTCCTAAAGAAAAATAACAAAAATAGAAAATAAAACAAAACCTAGTTTAGCAATACTTACAAATTTTTCAATATTAACAAAAACCAAGGTTCCCGGCAACGGCGCCAAAAAGTTATTGTGTCCGCAAGGGTACAGATACTCGAAGTAATAAAAAAGATATTGAACCATAGAGACCTCATTTGTCAAGTACCAATAGTTGATTTTTCACTAGCTAGGCAATCGAATATGATATAAGCGAACGATTGGAAAGTACACGAAAAGTCAGAGTGAAAAACTGGGACTAGGGTTTCATCCACCTTAATTTTAATGACTAGATATAGTTAGATGATCGTCAGTTTATTCTTATTATGATAAAGATATAATTTACTTTATAAAGAAATAATCTCGCTTTCGCACAGACAATTTACAAATAACCAATTCTCACTTTTGCACAAGATTTATTCAATGCTAAAGTTAAGCAAATCATCGACAAGAAGATTTGAGATCATTTTCATGCGTCCAATATTTATGTCAATCATCTCAAGTGAAAACTAAATACTTTCATATTTTAGATTCACAGGTTCTACTTAAGGTTTTCCAGCGATCCGATACTTAATTTCTTATAATATCTTCATGTTTAACTCATTAATGTATACTACTAGTATGTCATCATTAAACATTCACCGAAATGTGTGACCCACTAATGAACAGTCTTAAATAGCCTAATCAAAAGATTCAAGAATCATAGAACAAACGGACAAGATCATAGAGTATTTTCTAATTGGAAGGTGCATTCAAAAAGTTATAATTATTCCTTAACTAGCATGAATCCAATCTCAAAGATTAAACCTAGCTATCATTGGATCAAGATAATTCCACTAAAGCATAATAAACACATGAATATATCTAAAGCACGATACAGCAAGCATGATATAGCCGTACCATCATTTAATCTATAATAATGACAACATCAGCTCATCCACATAATAAAACAGTAAGATAGGGAACGTCACATGGTACCAGCACATAGAAACATATCCAAGTATCATACATCATAGTCAGGGCCTGGAGATGAGACTAGGTTCACAATTAGTGACAAATAAGAACAATGCCAAATGAATGTCCACATTGGCAGAATAAAGTAGCAAATAGACTAACCATCATAAAAAGAAAGCAACAAGTCATAGAGAAACATCACAACAACAGGAAATGACCAGAAAGCAAATAGCTCACCCACTCTAAATGTTGCATAGTCCTCTATGTGAAAATCGGGTACGTGAGAGGAGTAGGTGGGAGACCAGCAGTGGAGAGGCTCACTTCTTCCTTCGCGATCGAGTCCCTTCAGCCCGATAACTCTTGCCCTTGCCGTGGTATGAGTAATCGGGTTGTTCCTTCTCCGAATAGTCGGACACCAACCTCTCATCCAAGGAAGATAGCTTGTCCCATACGACATTTACAATCTTCATTTGGCGTTCCATTCCAGTCTCCATGGCTTGCTGTCTATCCCCTCGGGAGGACTGCTCCTGGCGTAAGCATTGCAAAGCAAGGTCCATCTGGTCCTGGACCTCTCGCTGGAGAAATAGCTCGCCTCCCTAGTGAAGCTGCTCCTCGCGCATCTCCTGAAGAAGGGCCATCATGGACCCTATAGAAGAAGTGCTGCAAAAATGAAATGCGTCGGGGGTGGGAGGAGCTGTTTCAACTAGGTCGGGCTCTAGGTTGACCACTGGCTGAATCCCTAGTTATTCCTCTCGCGCATGGTAGTGCACTCAAAATTGGGTAGTGGAAGGGCGAATTGGCTGCCTTTAAAGGTGAGGTAGTAGGAGTCACCCCAGCGGATCAGAAGCTTCATAGCAACGCATGACTCAATATCAAGCCAGTTGCTACCACGAGCCTATGTTGTACCATAGGGGATGACCCCCAGGGAAACCGCTAGCGGGGTGATCAAACCGCCCATAACAATGGTGCCCTTAAGTGAATGTGCGACCTGACTAAGCTGCTTCGCTAAGTATTTACCAAAATCGGCCTAAAAAGAATGTAACATGGCCCATAAGTAAAACAACTCATACTAACGGATCACACCTTCACTCTCGCCGCATCCAAAAATGGTATGGGCCAGGACCCAATCAATATAGCGTAAGACGAGGTTGCTGATGCTGGAGGCCCGGGCAACTCGAGCAGAGAAGTTATACTCGGGGGTGATATCTCCCCAAAAGATGTTCTCTGAGTATTCCCTATGCACCTTGCGCATGTAGGGTTCTGAAAAACCATAGATGCTGCACAACTGTGTCAACGTCATAGAGTGCTCAATGTTCCCTAGCTAGAAAGTGACAAGCCTAGGGTCAGCATTGATGATGTTCTCTGCTTGGACATTGATAGAGGTAAAGAATTCCAGCGTCAGCCCCACATAAGTTGGGTGGGCCATCTGAAAGAACTGGCTCCATCCGATGTTGGAGTAGAGCCACTCCACGTCGTCCAGAAGGCCAAGCATACTCAGTGTCCCACAATTGAGATAACGCGTGTTGGTGACCTTACGCTATACTAGCAGGTTATAGCACTCCTCCTGCTCGGCGTTTTTGAGTAGGATGCCGAATTCATTGGGCAAGGGAGCTGGGGGTTGTGGCGTTGATGAAGATGATGGTGTTCGGGAAGAAGAGCGTGTGGTGTAGACTCATGGTAGCTGTGGTTGAGGAGGGTGCGATGGTAGAGTGGGCTTGTACTCCTCATCGTTCGTGGAAGAGTCGGACATGGGATGTGGGGCGGACCGTCGAGAGACGAAGACCTTGCGCTTAGGTTCCATAGAAAGATCTATGTTGTCTGTCGGGGATGATGAAGAATTGGGAGCGGATCTAAAGAAATTGCAGACATCAGCGGCGAAAGGCAGCGGAACAATTTTAAATCCGAAGAGAAGCACGAAATAGGCACAAATACTAGTGATGGAGAGTGCAAACCTTGAGGGAAATCTAGATGGAGAGAAAGAACTCGCCTGGAAGCAATAGGAACTCGAAATATCACCATATCAGAAGAGGATCAAGACAGATAGAGGCAGCGGTGCAGGTTTGGGGCAAACCCTAGCCGTGAGTGAGGATATTTATGGCTGGGTTAGATTTGGAAACACGGGTGAACCTAGTTGTGAAGCTCTCTGTAATATTTTGGCACTTATGAAATCATGGGTGAACCCTGATGTGTTCACCCGACCATGAAGCTTTCTGTAGGATTTCTTCATCTTCGGTATCATGGGTGAACCCCGATGTATTTATCCACCCGTGCAGTATTGCCCATTCATAACCATGGGTGAACCTTGAAGTATTCACCTACCTGTGAAGTATTATGTGTAAAATCTGCTTTACTCGCATACAATAGCCATCACGGGTGAACCCCAAAATCTCCACCTGGCCATGAAATTCTAGGCCACAAATCTGATATTCCAGTACAAACTTCATGCCTGAACACCAAATTCATCATCTGGCAGTGATCTTCTCTATGTAAAACTAGCTTTTTGCCATCTACAGTAGACTTCACGGGTGAACCCCTTTGTGTTCACTTGGCCGTGAAGCTCTCTGCTCCACCAAAAATTGCAGCCTATATAACCTGCTCTCCCAAAAAATCCTACAACACAAAATAAGCAACTATCAGCAAAAATCCATAAACAAAACATATCAAAAACAAAGCAAAACTAATCAACCAAAATGTTCATTGAAAAGCAACTAAAAGTCAAGTCAACAGCAAACAAGCAAACAAAAACTTGGGTTGCCTCTCAAGAGTGCTAGTTTAGGGTCAATAGCTCGACCATAGGTAGTTTTAAATTCACCAAGCCCATGGGATCTAAAAGGGTAAGAACAACCCCTTTCTCAATCCGTTCATCCTCGGAGTAGTGCTTGAGTCTATGCCCATTTACAATAAAGCTTCTAGTGTGTTATGTCCAATTAGTGATAGCGCCATAAGGTCGGACATGTTGCACCACAAAAGGACTTCACCATCGTGTCTGTAGCTTCCCTGGAAAAAGCTGCAGTCTAGAATTGAATAGCAACGCTTTGTCATCTTTGTGGAACTCCTTCTTCAAGATGCACTTATGATGCCAATGTTTGGTCCGTGCTTTATAAATATTGGCATTTTCATATGCAAAGAGGCGCATCTTTTCTTGTTCATTGAGTTGGAGCTTCCTCTTCTCATCGGCACTCTTGAAATCATAGTTGAGTTGCTTGACGGCCCAAAATACCTTGTGCTCAATTTCAACCGATAAGTGACAAGACTTCCCATAAATAATTTAGAAATGAGACATAATTAGCGGGGTCTTGTATGCGGTCCTATAACCCCATAGAGCATCTAGTAGCTTTAGTGGTCAATCCTTCCTTCATAACAACCCTCAAGTCATTAGTAGCCTCCACGAAAGCCTAAACCCACTTGGACACAAAGTCCACAGCAACTAGAATGTACTTTTTACCACATGAAGATGGGAAGGGTCCCATGAAATCGATCCTCCATACATCAAATATTTTCACTTCTAAAATATCGCTCAGGGGAAGTTCATCTCTCTTTGAGATATTTCTAGTTTGTTGGTAACTATCACATGTTAGAGTAAAACGGCAAGCATCATGAAAAATAGTGGACCAGAACAAACCTTACTGTAAGACTTTAAAAGTTGTTTTGGCCACTCCAGCGTGTCCTCCATATGGCGAAGAGTGACAATGTGTCAACACATCATGTATCTCTGCTTCAGGGATGCATCATCTGTAGAGTGCATTAGCATATTGCCGGTATAAATACGGGTCATCTCAATAGTAGGATTTCACATCATGCAAGAATCTCTTCCTCTTTTGAAAAGGGAGATCAGGGGGAAGAATGTTAAAGACAATGTAGTTCACATAATCCATATACCAAGGTACTTATTGTTCCAAGAGAGCATAAAGATGTTCTTCAGGAAATGTATAATTTATTTCCAACTCTTCTTCAGAGCTTCTTTTAGCATCCCTTTCCAACCATGAGAGATGATCTGCCACAAGGTTCTTGCTCCACTTATTATCCCTAATCTCAACATCAAACTCTGGTAAAAGAAGAATCATTCTTATAAGCCTTGGCTTGGCATCTTTCTTGTTGACTAGGTATTTGATAGCTGCATGGTCAGTATAAATGCTCACTTACGAATTGACTAAATATGAATGAAACTTATCAAAAGCAAAAACTATTGCAAGTACCTCTTTTTCTGTGGTGGCATATTTCATCTGCGCTTCATCAAGGGTTCTACTCGCATAGTATATAGCATGCAGCTTTTTGTCTTTCCTCTGCCCTAAGACTACCCCCACAGTGATGGAGTCATCAAAGCCTATGGGCGTGACCTAACACCCCTAGAAGACACTTGGGAATTCCCTATGGAGACTGAAGAAGACACCCAAAAATTTTCAGCCCAAATAGAGGCTTCTACCGATTTTCAGCCAAAAATTACGGCCCATAATGAAAATTACAGCACTGCTATAAAAGCTGTTGCCTAGAGTTCCAAAGCTTCTGCCAATTTTCACCCCAAAATTATAGCCCGTAATGAAAATTACGGCACTACCGTAAAAGCTGCTGCCCAAAATTCCAAAGCTTCTGCTGACTTTTAGCCCAAAATTAAGGCTCGTAATGAGAGTTATGGCACTGCCATAAAAGCTGCTATCAGAGTTCAAAAGTGTCTGCCAGTTTTCAGCCCAAAATTACGGCCCGTAATAAAAATTATGGCACTACTGTAATTCCCCCAGAAGTGTAGAAAAGCTCCGTTCGGTGCGCCGTTCGACACTCATAGCGTTCCTCTCAACCCCCAGACCGTTATATGGGTATTTTGAGCCCATCCTCCGCTTCGACCAGGCCCATCCACTCGATCAACGTGGCTCCCCTCCCACGTAGCCATCCTCAAGAACCGGTTTCTGATCGCTACCACAACTACGTCCTCAACTCTGCCTAGGACACAGCCAATAACGTGCAGAACCAACCAACGATTAGTAAGTTCTGTTGCTTCATGGCAGCCTATTCGAAAATGGTCTAACCCGCGTATCAGCCCGATTACGGCCCAACCACGTGAGATATGCACCAGCCGCCCACCAGATTCCTCTCTTGCAAGTAGTTGGTAGTTATTTTTTGGTTGTTAGAGGGCATCTTGACCCTCTTTTAGGAAGTTATGAGTTTGTTGGCTTCTCCAACAACTCCCATGTGTTTGTCATGTGCTGCTCCCTCCCTCTTGATCTATAAAAGAGAGCTGAGGGCTTCCTTAGTTTCTCAGTTTTGCAGTAGTAGTTGCCTTCCCCGAGCAAGGCCTAGGTCCTGTGAGCTTTGAGGGACTCGCCTGTGGGTTCCCTCGTTCCACCATCTGTACGTCTTTCCTAATTCAATAAAAAGGGCCAGAGCATCTACGAAGTGCTTCGGGCAGCTCATCTTATTTTATATTGTACCCTTGTACGCCTAGCACCTCCACCGATAGTCCTGGTGCACCCAGCACTAGCGTCACCCAGCCATCTGGCGCCAACTCTTGGCGGCAACTTTCTTCCCCAGTCTTGGACGAGCGGACGCCTCTCTTTTCGCAGCCCCGCAAAGGAATCCCGACTACGCTCACGCGCTAACAAAAATTGGCTCTACAAGTAAAGTATGTATTTGAGTTTAGCTTCGTGTTTTTGGTTTCCCAGCGCGCTGGTATTGCTCAAATCGATTCTACGCGACACAATTTCATCGGGTTTCCCTCGGATTTCCCTCCAAAGAATTTCTATTTTCCCTCGTCTCCTGACCCTCTCATGCTTTCCGTATCATAGTTGTCAACACCCTAGACTATAGTTTTAAGGACAACCTTTCCTATAATTCTGCTGCATCAAGTTTGGTATCAGAGCGAGGTTGGAGCTAACTCTTGTCTAGCTCTGCTGATCTCTCCACTACATTCCATATCGGCTTTCTCGGATTTATTTCAGCATACATTCTGCATTCCCTACACCATGACTACTAGATCAGGAGTCCCTTACCAGAACCCTACACCTCCGGTGCCCGCAACAAATGAAGAAGGTACTCCGTCTAGAGTAGAGTCAGTAGAGTCATTGTCCCTATGCTTCGAAGTGATGGATGTGGTGCTTTAGTGCCTAATGACTTTGGTCCAGGACCTTATGGGCCACGTGGAAGAACTCCGGTCTAAGCCTGCCGAGGGCTAGTGCTCACTTAGCGTTCCTCCTCCGTTGGCTCCGCTTCGGATGCAAGCCAATGAGTCCCCTCAGTTTGACCCTTTTGCAAAAGAGTCCACATGGGCTGATGATGTCCCTCCCCCACATTGCCCGATTCCATGAGGCCACGAGGATGATGAGATCTGCCGGCTCATGTGCGTTGACCCACCGATCTTTAACAACAACATAGACCCCCACGACTTCCTTGATTGGGCAGCAGCCGTCGATAATTATTTTGAGAGGAGCGCCATGTCTGAACACCTCAAGGGCAGCTACATTTGTCTATTACTCACTAGCTCCACTCGATTGTATTGGACAAACGTGGAGCGTCAACATGTCGACCAACATCTCCCCCCATTACTCGGTGGGAGGAGATGTGTTACCGTCTTAAGGAGAAGTATGTGCCTCCCACGTACCGTCAGCATCTCCTTGACTCCTACTGCACCATATCCCAAGGGTCTGACACTGTCGACAAGTATCACTCTCGCTTCGATGAGCTCGGCATCCACTACAACCTCAAGGAGGACCCTATGTTTCCCCTGTCCCATTTCCATAATGGCCTCAGAGAGGAAATCTGGTGTGCCCTGCCCACCTATGGTTTAGACATGATCATCCTTGTCCTCCATCACGCATGCGAGATCAAGTAAGACCTATAGTCATGCACACAATGCACCGAGCCTTTGCGGGTGCATCACTTCGTCTATGCACCTCCAGCTCCAGCCCAGCCCCCTTGCTTCGAGGCTCCACCGTGCCGTAACCATGTTGGCCCTCGCCAACCACCCAGGGATGCACCCCGCGAGGTACCTCGCCCTCGCCTAACTTGGGATGAGAAGGGTAAGGCCCCTCTAGCTGTTGTCCCTCCTGGCCCATGTTGCCACTACAGTCAAACTGGTCACTTTAACAAGGATTGCCCCCGCCGATCTTTGCACATCGCACTCGAGCAATGCACCCTTTAGTCCGCCGTGCCACAAGGCTCACACCCCATGTCCCCCGCGGCCCACCTACGGCACAAGAGGTTGGGCCCCATTGTTACTCGGGCGATGAGGCGAGCCCACGACCCACCATGGCAGTTGTGCACAGTACTCTTGTCCATACACCCCCTCCGTCTGAGGAATGGAAGCACACGAGCATCTTCTACACTTACATTAAGTGTAACAGTCACTCGTGCAAGATCGTGATCGATGGAGGTAGGAGCCTCAAAGTAGTGTCCAGATCTGCTGTTACCCGTTTTGGCCTTCCCATTGAACCACACCCCAAGCCTTACTCGAATGCTTGGGTCGATGCCACTAGCCTTCCCGTTACCCACCACTGCCAAGTCCCCATCTACTTTGGGGATTACAATGACAAGGTGTGTCACACCCCTAGATGAAGGTAATAAATTCATATCATAAAAAAATTTGACAATATGTATCCAGGATCGAAACACGATAACCTGATCAACATAACATATAAAATTTACTTTCCATCATCTAGTAGGTAACAACAATTCAAATAGCCATTCAAACTTTCTCATTCTATCAATCAAAATCCAGTTATATCATAAAAACCACATCCTATTCCAAAACCATAGTATGTATTCAATATAACTCACACTTATATTACAAATATCAAAATGAATATCACACATGAGTCATTAAAATTTACAATATTTCACAACCGTATTATCTCACACACAAGTCATGGATCTTCTCACACTTATCATACAAACATACTAACAACTTCATACATTAGTCATTAATGTTTACATGCTCAAAACATGAAACCACAACTCATTATCTTCTTTAAACCGTCCACATAAACTTGTAGCCCAAAGCTAACCTGTAAAGAGGTTAGAATGCAAGGATTGAGCAAGAATGCTCAGCAAGTAAATAAGATGCCAAAAAGGAGAAGTATTCATAATATATCTCTACATGGTTCCATAAGTAATATCAAATGGAAACATAATAGTGACATGGTAAGCAATATTGGCTTGGTAAGCATATCAAAAAGTAGAAATCCAAATAGGCAAATAATTACATGGTAAGCATAAACAACAAATAGAATCAATCCAATGTAACAAAGAGTTACATGGTAAGCAGAAAGATCACAAAGATAAATCAACCCAAAGATACATATCATACACAACATAGTGAGCATAGTGGGAAACCACAAATAACATAAATGTTTCACGTCTGGAATCATATTCCACCCTCGTCAGGGTGAAACTCAAACATATGCCGGTTGGAGCTATCATGGCTCCTAATATCAGAGATAGTGGGATTCAAGAGGTGGCTCCCATGGATTCAAGCGGTGACCCCCATTATTGCTAATGTGGCACTTTGTTCCACAACTATCAATCTCTTCCCATTTATGGGCTCATAGTCTTTTCCCTTTCGGGCTCATAATCAGAGACAGTGGGATTCAAGAGGTGGCTCCCATAGATTCAAGAGGTGGCCCCCATTATTGCTAATGTGGCACTTTCTTCCATGTAGCACTTTGTTCCACAACTATCATTCTCTACCCATTTCTGGGCTCATAGTCTTTTCCCTTTTGGGCTCATAATGTTATTCCCACTAACATTTATACATTAACAAATGGAAACATACCAAAATGGGTTTATTGATATAAGTATCAAACCCTCAAAGATGTGAACCTTAAAGTTCATACATGAGATATGTGTTGCTGATATACTCATTTCCATATGGAAGAGACATAAGTATCAATAAGCTCCACATAGAAGACCATATATGGAGGATACACATAGGAATGGTCATGTAACCCAAAATCAGAAATTTAGAGCTTGTTTGCCACGAACATTACATTCTTCCTAAGATACCATTTGGTATGATATTTGTGTCAAAACAAAGCGTTTCCAGTCTAGTTTTCAGGAAAATAAATTTGAATTGAAAAGGAGCTCAATACATGAAGTTATGAGCTTTGAAGTAGTAATAGGTCAGAATCAGGACAATGATATTTCTAGATTTAAAGGGTTAAGTTCCAAAATCCAGTATAATTTCATTTCGGATCCAAATGATGAAAATAAAGGCTCCAGGTTTAGGTTAATCAGTCTACTTGATATACAAATAAAAATTTGGTAGCACTACTATCACAAAATCTGGACATATAGTTCACTCACTAGATAAAGGTCCAAACTGTACACACAGATTTACTGGGTCGGATTGAACTGCAGTTACATAGTCTATAATTTGTTCTAAAGTATTCAATATCCAACTCAAAAGAAAGCTAATTTCATCTTCTTTACAATGAATCTAATTTCATGCAGTTTGGATCAGGGAATCAAATGTTGTGGTCATTTGAATGAAGAAAGGTCAGATTTATTTTACATATGGATTCATAGTTGTCTAACATAACATTGATCATTCTTCCAAGGGCCGAATTTACCAAAAATCATATAAATCAAAGGCAACTTGAATTCACAAAGAAAGAAAAGATAAGTTCTCATAAATTTGAAGCAATAGGCGAAATATTACCAAAGAAAGAAGAAGAACTTGCCTAATATGCCCAAAATCACTTTCTAGTGGATTTCTCCCTTTTTCTTCCTCTTCCCTTTTGTATGATTTCTTCTCCCCCACGGCTGAAACGAAGAAAAAGGGAGGCTTGACCAAAAATTCTCAATACTTATCTCCTCATGCATGAGGAGATGAGGTGTGCGCAAGAAGACACTTCCAATAGCATGAGGTGGCAAGGTTTTGTCCTTAATGCTATTTTGTCTTTTTCTCATTTCCACTCAACTTCACAAGTTCTCATCCACTTAACTTCATAACTCTCTTCCGATCTCAACACCTAGTATTCAAGTTCTTCCTTAAGGTGAAGCACTACAAAAAAAAGAGCATAGTATTTACGACAAAAGCATAATGACTATTTTACCCTTTTTTGTGAGGGTATTATATTTCCTCCTTCCTTAAAAAAAAACTTTAGTCCCCTAAAGTTGTCATACCTTGATTAGCAAAAAGATGTGGGTGAGCCTTTCTCATTTCTTCCTCTAACTCCCACGTTGGTTCTTGAAAAGCATGATGTTGTTGCCAAATAACTTTCACTAATGGTATGGCTCGATTCCTCAAGATCTTCTCTTTTCTATCCACAATCTTTATAGGCCTTTCGAGGTAGGATAAGTCTTGTTCAATCTGAATGGGCTCATAATCAAGTATGTGAGATGGATCATGATGATACTTTCTCAACATGGAAACATGAAATACATTATGAACCTTGGCTAGGGATGGTAGTAAAGCAATCCTATAAGCAACAGAACCAATCTTTTCCAGAATTTCAAAATGACCAATGAATCTTGGACTTAATTTGCCTTTCTTTCCAAATCGTATTACACCTCTAGAAGGAGGAGAAATCTTTAAGAAAACATGGTCTCCAACTTGAAATTTTATGTCTTTTCTTCGCTGATCAGCATAACTCTTTTGGCGACTCTGTGCAACTTTCAATTTCTCTTTTATCACATGTATCTTATCTATTGTCTCCTGCACTTTATCTGGGTTTAAGATCTTTCTATCACCAACCTCTTCCCAGCATATAGGTGTTCTACACATCCTTCCATATAAAGCTTCATATGGTGTCAGTTGAATACTTGAGTGATAACTGTTATTATAGGTGAATTCAATGAGAGCAAGATCATTATCCCATTCACCTTTCCACTCCATAACATAAGATCTAAGCAAGACTTCAAGTGTTTGTATGGTTCTCTATGATTGCCCATCAATTTGAGGATGGTAAGCTATACTAAACTTTAGCTTGGTCCCAAAAGCTTCTTGTAACCTTTGCCAAAATCGAGATAGAAATCTTGGGTCTCTATCAGATACTATCTCAATTGGAACACCATGCAGTCTTACTATTTCATCAATATAGAAACTTGTAAGTTTCTCAAGGGAGTATGTCATTCTAATTGGTAAGAAATGTGCAACTTTTGTCAACCTATCCACAATCACCCAAATGGCATCATGTTTCCAAGATGTTAATGCAAAACCAGAAACAAAATCCATAGCAATGCTTTCCCACTTCCATTCAGGCACCTCTAAAGGTTGTAGTAATCATCCAGACTTTTGGTGTTCAGCTTTGATCAATTGACTGTTGGGAAACCTCGGGGATATTTTACAAAATTTCAGAGATGCAAATACATTGCGTAGTGGAAGAATACCCCCAAAACAGGCCAGTCCCAAAAACCCAGTGAAGATCGCATGCGAGGGAATCGACACGATGAGATAGAAAATACCTTATGAGCGATACGAGGCTGATGTCGTAGTAGGCGCCCAAGCGTGTGCCCTCTGCGGTCTCACACACACAGATCACCTCGAGTCCTCTTCTTCCACGCCCGGTGCTAGCCTCGGGAAGAAGATCCAAGCCTTAGGTCACCTTCTTCTCAACTTGCGCCACCTCCAATGTATATGCGCCAAGGTTGAAGAAGGAAGAGGGAGATGCCGCCAAGCACAAGTCACACTTGCACCACCTTCAATAGAAGAAGCGCCAAGGATGAAGAAGAAGAAGTGCTTGCAGCTTGGTTGATGAAGAGATGCGCCAACTCCTCTTGATCCTCTTGCTCTTGCCCCTCATGTTCTCACGCCTTCAATAAGTTGTGTCACATGAGAGGGGGCAGCTAGGGCAGGGCTCATTATATAGAGCAAGGGGCGGTTAGAGTAGTGGCTAGGAGAAGTAGGAATAGGATTATTTTAATGATTTAATTAAGTCCTAATCCAATTAGGATTCTAATTAATCATTTAAATAATCAAGTCCTAATCCAATTAGGACTCTAATTAATAATTTAAATAATCAGCCCTATTAAATAGGACTCCATACAATTATTTAAATTAATTAATTAAATAACCCACAAATAATTAATAGCAACTTATATTAACCATATGTGCCGTAGGCGCCAACCCGAGTCTAACTAGGGTTAACCATGCGCCTACACATCCTTCTCCTTAAGCCCATTAAGCCCAACTTTTCAGCGGGCCCAGCCCAATGTCCATTATGCATATTGACCAAGCCCTTGGATCCAATCCAATTTAACCCGAGGTCAAACTGGGCTAACCATGGTTAATATGCCGTAAATGGAAGTTGGCTCCAATAAATCTCTTCCATCTCATCAGGCCCATTGGCGCTGATGGAATCTCCAAAATAGATCCGAGTTATCCAATAACTCGATCATAAGGCTTCTCGATCAATACGAGAACTCGAGTATCAAGGTGTGTGACCCTGTAGGTTACTCTGACATTGGTAGTGCTGACCTAAGGTCATCACAAGCAGTGAGTGGTACCTAGCATTGCATCGCTGCTACCCAAGTCATTGGAATGGATATCGACATCGAGATTCCCATTATCGTAAGTAGGTACCGATGCATTACAGTTTCTTTGCCGTACTGATATCCGATTGGACAAGTGTGTCACCACTTATTTTTCATCTATTCTCATGGCTATGACTAAATCAGGTCTAACCTGGGTATGGCCATACACTTTCAGCCATAGATCCATAGATGAGCTCCATGGATATGAAGCTTCCCTTAGGAAGGGGCAAATCCTATGTCTGTCTATTGACCTTCTCATATGGGTCGTGACATGCTCAATGACAATCGTTATTACCCCCCAACTACGGTGAGGTGTTAGGTTGTATCAAAGCATGCCCCTAACCATATAGAAAGGCCAATGACCTCAAGTCAAGGGATCAATACATCTCCTATCACTTGTGAGGATAACTTATGACACCAATTCATTGCCTCACAGCGGGTCGGTCCAGTATATCCACCACTGATATACCTATATGTCTGCGTTAGCACCTCGTGCCTAACTAGCCCATATGCCAGTCTCACAAGTACCAGAGTTGTCCCATATCCACTCAGGTACATCGACTGGGGACAATCATTTGAGCACAGATCCAATCTATCTCCAGGGACATTATCATATAAGTACATGTTCGCAGATGTAAATAAATAATGATAACGACAATGCCAGAATGATATATTTATCAATGTTAAGTAGTACAAATAATGGACCAAAACTAGGTCCTAGGGCATATACACCAACAATCTCCCACTTGCACTAAGACCTGGAGGTTGAGGAACTTCAACCCCATATCTCTAGCGTGACCATCATGCTTCTGCTGCGCCAAAGCCTTGGTCAATGGGTCTCCCAGATTGTTCTCTGTGTCAACTCTGCTAATCTTGGCATCACCTCTATTTATGATCTCTCTGATCAGGTGAAATCTCCTGAGTATGTGTTTGGATCTTTGATGAGACTGTGGTTCTTTGGCTTGTGCAATTGCTCCATTGTTGTCACTGTAGATTTCAATGGGATCCACTGCACTAGGAACCACCTAAAGTTCAGAAATGAACTTCCTTATCCAAACAGCTTCTTTGGCTGCCTCAGAAGCGGCCACATACTCAGCTTCGGTTGTAGAATCGGCGATGGTGGATTGCTTGAATCTATTCCAGCATACAGCGCCTCCATTCATTTTGAACACATAGTCGCCCTGCGATCTAAAGTCATCAGGGTCAGACTGGAATGACGCATCAGTGTAGCCCTGCATATTGAGCTCTTCTTGTCCCCCATAGACTAGGAACAGATCCTTAGTTCTTCTCAGATACTTTAGGATGTTCTTTACAGCCACCCAGTGCTGCAAACCAGGATTGGATTGGTATCGGCTGGTTATGCTCACAGCATAATCCACATCTGGTCTAGTACACAACATTGCATACATGATCGATCCTACTGCCGAAGCATAGGGCACTCGACTCATGTCATCCCTCTCAGCCTATATGGTGGGATACTGACTCTTTGAGAGAGTAAGGCCATGTCTCACTGAAAGGTACCCTTTCTTGGATTGCTCCAAGTTGAACCTCTCTAGGACCTTATCAATGTAGGTACTCCGACTAAGGGCTAGGAGCTTCTTGGATCTATCCCGGTAGATCCTCACGCCTAGTATATAGGCAGCCTCCCCTAAGTCCTTCATCACAAAACACTTCCCTAACCATGTCTTCACAGCTTGAAGACTAGGGATGTCATTTTCGATGAGCAGTATGTCATCGACATACAAGACCAGAAAAGTCACCAAGCTCCCACTGAATTTTCTGTAAAACACAGGCGTCATCTTCGCTTTTGATAAAGCCATAATCTCTCACAGCTTCATCAAATCAAAGATTCCAACTTCGAGATGCTTGCTTTAATCCATAGATGGATCTTTTTAGCCTGCAGACCTTATTGGCCTCTGCAGGATGGATGAAGCCATCAGGTTGTGTCATATACACATCCTCAGCCAGCTTCCCATTAAGGAAAGCTGTCTTTACATCCATCTGCCATATCTCGTAATCATGATATGCAGCTATAGCAATCCGAATGGATTTGAACATGGCAACTGGCAAAAAGGTTTCATCATAGTCAACCCCGTGGACTTGTTTGAATCCCTTAGCCACTAGTCTACCTTTATAGGTAACTATGTTGCCATCCATGTCTGTCTTCCTTTTGAAGACCCATTTACACCCTATGGGTTTTACACCATCAAGTAACTCAACCAAATCCCAGACTTGGTTAGCTGACATGGAATCCATCTCGGATCGCATGGCATCAAGCCATCTCTCGGAGTCTGGTCCACTGACCGCCTCATCGTAAGTCCTGGGTTCATCCTCAACGATGAATATCCCATCGTGTTGGGTCGGCAGTGACCCATACCTCTCAGGTGCACGATGAGTCCTCCCAGACCTACGTGGGGCCTGTGTCTGAGCCTAAGGTTGCCTAGCAACCGGTACAGGTGGCTCAGGTTCTATCTCTATGTCTTGTGGTTGCACTTGAACCTCGTCCAAGTCAAACTTCCTCCCACTAACTTCTTTCATGAGAAATTCTTTCTCTAGAAAGACAGCACCCCGAGCAACAAAAACTTTGTTCTCGGTGGGAACATAGAAGTAGTAACCCTTAGTTTCCTTAGGGTACCCCACAAACACACACTTATCAGATCTAGGTTCTAGCTTACTAGAATCTTGACGTTTGACATAAGCCTCACAACCCCAGATCCTGATAAAGGTGAGATTAGGGCGTCTCCCACTCCATACCTCGTATGGAATCTTTGAGACACTCTTAGATGGAACATTATTTAGTATCAGAGAAGCTGTTTCTAGTGCATGTCCCCAGAATGAGGGAGGTAGAGTTGCATGACTCATCATACATCGAACTATGACCAACAAAGTTCGATTTCTCCTTTCAGACACACCATTCCATTGGGGTGTTCCAGGAGGAGTGAGTTGGGATAGAATCCCACACTCTCTCAGATAGTCAAGAAACTCACCACTTAGGTACTCTCCACCACGATCTGATCGAAGAGCCTTAATGGATCTACCAAGCTGGTTTTCTACTTCATTCTTGAACTCCTTCAATTTCTCAAAGGATTCAGATTTATGTCTCATTAAGTAGACATAACCATACCTACTGAAATCATCAGTAAAGGTAATGAAGTAGTTGTGCCCTCCGCTGGCTTGTTTATTGAATGGCCCACACACATCACTATGTATGAGATCCAACAAACCTCCTGCCCTCTCACCAATTTTGGTGAAGGGTGCCTTTATCATTTTCCCAAATAAACAAGGCTCACATGTATCAAATTCCTCCAAGGAACTTGAATCTAACAACCCATTTGCATGGATTTGTTGAATGCGATTCTTGTTTATATGGGCTAATCGACAATGCCATAGGCAAGCACCAACTGAACCACTCAGTTTGGTCCTTTTATTGTTTATGTTACAGATAGAGTTATCCATGTCTAACACATATAGACCATTGCACGAAGTACCCTTCCGATAGAACATATTTGCAAATGAAAAAGAACAAGAGTTCTTATTTATTTCAAACTTAAATCCCTTCTTTGCCAAGCAAGGAATGGATATAATGTTCTTAGTAAGCGAAGGTACATAATAGCAATTATCTAACTCTAATAGAAGTCTAGAAGGCAGGGAGAGAGTTAAAAGTCCTACAGCAATAGCAGCAACCTGTGCCCTGTTTCTAACTCGTAGGTCAATCTCTCCAGCCCGCACCGTTCTACTTTTCTTGAGCCCCTGCATATTTGTACAAATATGAGCTCCACATGCGGTATCCAATACCCATGACATAGAAGCAGAAAGATTGACTTATGTAACATAAATACCTGAGTTTGAAGCTAAGGCCAAGCTTTTCTTCTCCTCATTCTGAAGTTGCTTGCAATCCCTCCTCCAGTGACCCTGCTAGCCACAGTGGAAGCACCTATGGTGCTTTGACTTCTTTGCCTTTTTCTTCAGTGTTTTGGTAGGACCCTTGGCACCGCCCTTGGCTTGTGCCTTTCCCTCTTTCTTCATCTTCTTGGTCGAAGGGACCAAAAGAACAGAATTAGGTTTGGTCTTTATCATCTCACGCTCGGCTATCTGGAGCATATTCAACAGTTCCTCCCGTGTGCACTCAATCTGGTTCATGTTGAAATTTATGATAAATGGACTGAAGCTAGGGGGCAAGGAATGCAGAATAAGATCCACAACCAGCTCGTTATCTATGGCGTGTCCCAGTCTCCTGAGATGATCCACGTTCCCAATCAGCTTGAGAACATGGGGTCTCACTGGTGCACCCTCAGATAACTTACACCGAAAGACTGCTTTGGCGGTGTCAAATCTCTTAGTTCTAGCCTGAGCTTCGAACATCTGTTTCAAACGAGTTATCATCTGAAAAGCGTTCTGCTCCTCATAATGCACCTGAAGTTCAGGTGCCATAGTGGCCAGCATGAGACATGCTACCTCCATAGAGTCATCCTGATGCTTTCTAAAAGCATCCCTGTCTGCCGCTCGGTCATTAGGCGCAGGAGCCGCAGGAAAAGGTTGCTCAAGGACATACAGCTTCTTTTCGAGCTTGAGGACTATCCGAAAGTTCCGATGCCAGTCCATAAAGTTGGTTCCAACCAACTTATCCTTATCAAGGAGTGATCGCAGTGACAATCCGCTATTGTTCGTTGTCATTGTTCTACAACAATCAAGAAACAGCAGATTAGTACTACTTTAAATCATTTAAACTGGACTTGTTTTAAATGATTATATCTCCCACTATTTTAATCGAATTGACAACCCACAAAGTCAATCGGGAAGTTTAAGACTTCCTAGTGAGATGGGATCCTTATTCCACACGAGGCTTTGCGTCTCACGAGGGTGGGATGAGATGCACAAAGTAACCCATGCTTCCTAAGGTGGGCACGCCGGCCGATTGCTCCAAGCAATTCCCCTTATTGAGACAGTCTAGGCATTTCATG
>JANTFE010007170.1:31288-41871 GCA_027562315.1 Costus pulverulentus
TGGAAGAGAAACGCCACCAAACACCAAAGACGCCGGCCAAGGGAAAAAGAAGAGGAAGAAGAAAATTCGTCCAAGCCTTCAAGAAATCGCCCAAGCCTTCAAGAAATCACCCAACTTCTATGCCCTAGTCGTCCGCCCCCCCTTGGATTTTTTTTGTTTTTAATTTTTAAACCCGCTAACTAATTAATTCGAATAGGGTTTATGAATTAACCCACTTACTGATTAATTCAAATTTTAAACCCAAAATCCATCTAATTTAAGTGCAAACCCAATAACCCATAATTAATTATTCACTTAAGCAAAAATCCAATAAGGATTTAATTAACATCCAATAAGCTCTAATTAATTAATTACTAGAGTCAAAATCCATTAAAACTTAAATTAATATCCACTAACCCTTTGCCACTAATTTATAAATAATCCCTAAAGGTTTTAGAGATAAAACTCTCCCCCATCCTAGAGTTTACAAAAACAAAACATAAAAATATCACAGCCAATGATTTTATTTAAATCAAGAATAAAATATCACAGTCAATGATTTTATTTAAATCAAGAATAAAATATCACAATCAATGATTTTATTTAAATCAAAAATTATACTTACAAGGACTTAAGATCCTTGGATCTTACAATGAGAGGGGGCGGCTAGGGCTCATTATATGGAGCAAGGGGCGATTAGAGTAGTGGCTAGGAGAAGAAGTAGTAATAGGATTATTTTAATGATTTAATTAAGTCCTAATCCAATTAGGATTCTAATTAATCATTAAATAATCAAGTCCTAATCCAATTAGCACTCTAATTAATAATTTAAATAATCAGCCCTATTAAATAGGACTCCATACAATTATTTAAATTAATTAATTAAATAACCCACAAATAATTAATATCAACTTATCTTAACCATATGTGCCGTAGGCGCCAACCCTAGTCTAACTAGGGTTAACCATGCGCCTACACATCCTTCTCCTTAAGCCCATTAAGCCCAACTTTTCAATGGGCCCAGCCCAATGTCCATTATGCATATTGACCAAGCCCATGGATCCAATCCAATTTAACCCGAGGTCAAACTAGGCTAACCATGGTTAATATGCCGTAAATGGAAGTTGGCTCCAATAAGTCCCTTCCATCTCATTAGGCCCATGGGCGCTGATGGAATCTCCAAAATAGATCTGATCCAATAACTCGATCATAAGGCTTCACGATCAATATGAGAACTCGAGTATCAAGGTGGGCGACCCTATACGTTCCTCTGACGTTGGCAGTGCTGACCTAAGGTCATCACAAGCAGTGAGTGGCACCTAGCAGTGCATCGCTACTACCCAAGTCATCGGAATGGATATCGACATCGAGATCCCCATTATCGCAAGTAGGTACTGATGCATTACAGTCTCTTTGTCGTACTAATATCCGATTGGACAAGTGTGTCACCACTTATTTTTCATCCAATCTCATGGCTATGACTAAATCAGGTCTAACCTGGCTATGGCCATACACTTTCAGTCATAGATCCATAGATGAGCTCAATGCATATCAAGCTTCCCTTAGGAAGGGGCAAATCCTATGTCTGTCTATTGACTTTCTCATATGGGTTGTGACATGCTCAATGACAACCGTTATTACCCCCCAACTACGGTGAGGTGTTAGGTTGTATCAAAGCATGTCCCTAACCATATAGAATAACCAATGACCTCAAGTCAAGGGATCAATGCATCTCCTATCACTTATGAGGATAACTTGTGTCACCAAGTCGTTGCCTCACAGCGGGTCGATCTAGTATATCCACCACTGATATACCTATATGTCTGCATTAGCACCTCGTGTCTAACCAGCCCATATGCCAGTCTCACAAGTACTAGAGTTGTCCCATATCCACTCAGGTACATCGACTGGGGACAATCATTTGAGCACAGATCCAATCTGTCTCTAGGGACATTATCATATAAGTACATGTTCGCAGATGTAAACAAATAATGATAATGACAATGCCAGAATGATATATATATCAATGTTAAGTTGTACAAATAATAGACCAAAACTAGGTCCTAGGGCATATACACCAACATTGACTAGTTAAACACTTGGAAACATATTGTGCAATATCTTTCTTCATACCATCCCACCAAAAACATTTCTTTAAATCGTTATACATCTTGGTGCTACCTGGGTGTATGGAGTATTTGGACTTGTGACCCTCTTCTAAAATCCTTTCCTTACTTTCTGAACCACTTGGAATACAAATTCTCTCCCTAAACATTAATAGGCCATCATTCATAATATGAAAATCTTGTCCCCAACCTTTACCACCTTTATCTCTAAAGCTCTTTAGTTGGACATCTTGAAGTTGTTCTTCCTTTATCTATTGAAGAAAATCAGATTGAACTTTAAGAGATGTGATTAACACTTTCGGCTTTGAGTTATTATCTTGAGATCCAAACCACAAAATTCTTCAAATAATTGCCACTGCTTTACCATTAAGCTTGCCATCAAGTTTGAAGATTTTCTACTAAGTGCATCAGCTACCACATTTGCTTTACCAGATTGGTAATGAATAGTATAATCATAATCTTTCAATAAGTCTATCCATCTCCTTTGCCTCATATTCAATTCTTTCTGAGTGAAGATATATTTCAAGCTTTTGTGATCAGTGTACATTTCAAATGTCTGGCCATACAAATAATGTCTCCATATTTTCAAAGCAAAAATGATAGCAGCTAACTCCATATCATGTGTTGGATAGTTTTGCTCATACACTTTCAATTGCCTAGAAGCATAAGCAATGACATGGCCATTCTGCATCAAGACACAACCAAGCCCTTTTCTTGAAGCATCTGTATAAACTACAAATCCTTCATTACCTTGAGGAATAGTGATGATTGGTGCACTAGTTAACCTTCTTTTGAACTTTTGGAAACTTTCTTCACATTCATCACTCCAAACAAACTTTACCTTCTTTCTAATCAATTTCGTGAGAGAGCATGCAATTTGTGAAAAACCTGCTACAAACAGTCTATAGTACCCTGCCATACCTAGGAAACTTCTCATCTCTGCTACATTGGTTGGCCTTTCCCACTTTACCACTGCTTCTACCTTTTTAGGATCAATTGATATCCCTTCACCTGAAATGACATGACCCAGAAAATTAATTGATTTCAACCAAAACTCACATTTACTCAGTTTGGCAAACAACTTCTTCTCCCTCAATATTTCTAACACAAATCTTAAATGCTCTTCATGCTCTTGATCACTTTTTGAGTATACCAAGATATCATCAATGAATACAATCATACATTTATCTAAGAGTGAGTGAAATATCCGATTCATTAGATCCATGAATATGGCAGGAGCATTAGTTAACCCAAAAGGCATAACTATTCATAATGGCCATATCTGGTTATGAATGCTGTTTTTCAAATATCCTCATTCTTGATCTTTAATTGGTAATAACCAGATCTCAAATCAATTTTTGAAAATACTCATGCCCCTTGTAATTGGTCAAACAAATCATCAATGCGAGTTAAGGGATACTTGTTCTTGATTGTTGCTTGATTCAATTGTCTGTAATCCATACAAAGCCTTACAGTATCATCTTTCTTTTTAACAAACAAAACTGGTGCACTCCAAGGTGAGACACTGGGTCTGATGAACCCTTTATTTAACAACTATTGTAATTACTTTTTCAATTCTACTAATTCTATTGGTGCCATCCTGTATGGAGTCTTCGATATGGGCATGGTACCAGGAATGAGATCAATACCAAACTCAACTTCTCTATCAGGAGGTAAACCAGGTAATTCATTGGTAAATACATTTGGAAATTCTCTAACAATGGGTATCAACTCTAAATCAAGTGTATGTTCTTGGCATTCCTTCACATGAGCTAAATAACATTCACACCCATTTTTGATAAGTTTAGAAGCATGCATAAATGAAATGAGAGATAGACTAGAATCAAGTTCAACACCCTTGATTTGCAATTGGATCTCATTAGGAAGATTCAAAGTGACTATTTTCCCATAACAGTCTACAGTTGCATGATATGAAGAAAGCCAATCCATACCAAGGATAATATCATAATCTTGAACATTTAAAAGGATCAAATTTGCTGGAAGTTCATATTCTCCCATTGGGATTAAACAGGAAGGATAAACAAGATCTGCAGTCAAAGACTCACCAACTGGTGTTGAGACACTCAACAAGAAATCAAGTTGTTTAGGTTCTTTTCCCAAGTGAGATGCAAAATGAGGGGAAACAAATGATAGAATTGAGCCAGGATCAAATAAAACCTTTGCAACTTTATTTTGAAAAAGGAATAATACCTTCAACTACTGACTTTGAAGCCTTAGCATTTGGTTTAGCAATGGCATACACTTTAGCATGGGCTACTGGCTTTGTGGATGGTAAATCTTTCATTCTATTAAGTGAATAGTCTCTTGCTAGATGTCCATGCTTACCACAAGCAAAACATGCACCAGTAATTCTATAGCATTGTTTAGTCTCATGTTTCCCTCCACAATTAGCATAAGAAAGAAGCCTTTGTGGGGGTCCAGTCATGTTCCTTATAGCTGGTCTAAATTTTTTATAACTAGCACCAACTTCATTTACTCTCTGTCTCTTGTTATCCATTTCTCTTGCTTTGCCCTTCTTGTTTCTCATATCTTGCATCTCTTCAACATCTTTTTCAACAATTGATGCTCGATTCACTAAGTCACCATAATTTCTAAGTTTTAAAGTTGAAATTCTTGTTCTAATACTTGGTCTCAACCCTCTTTCAAATTTTTTTGATTTCTTTATCTCAGTGTCAACCATGTGTGGGGCAAATCTGGATAACTCTATGAACTTAGCATCATACTGTGCTACAGAATGGTTTCCTTTACTTAGCAGTAAGAACTCCATTTCCCTTTCATCTCTAATATTCTCTAGAAAGTACTTTCATAGAATTTTTCTATAAACGAATTTAAGTGATGGTTTCCTCCCTTGATTCAGCTACTCTTTTGACCATTCTCCACCAATGCTCCGTTTTCCCTTCAAACATAAATGTTACAAGTAATACCTTTTGACTATTTGAGTAGCTAGTAACTGAAAATAATTTCTCCATTTGCATAATCCATTTTTCTACCATATTTGGATTTGGATCACCACAAAATGAAGGAGGATTCAACTTCTTAAACTTTTCTAGCCCCATATGATCACTATTTTGTGGGCCTGAGGCAACATAATTAGTTTGATTTTCACTTCTTGCCATTTGTTGTTGCATCAAACTAGACATTGTCTCTAAAGCTTTTATCACACTTGCCATTTGATTTGCAGACTCGCTAGGAGATTGGGCTGACCTTGTCATCTTGCTTACCTACCTAGACAATTATCAAATGAAACATTGTTAATCACTAGGTATCACCATGATCAAATGACAGATCCCTAAAAATCAAAAAAAAACTTGCTCTGATACCATAATTGTCACACCCCTAGATGAAGGTAATAAATTCATATCATAAAAAAAATTGATAATATGTATCCAGGATCGAAACACGATAACCTGATGAACATAACTTATAAAATTTACTTGCCATCATCTAGGAGGTATCAACAATTCAAATAGCCATTCTAATGTGTAGCCCTCATCAAACTATCGATTAGTGGCTGCCATAACCATAGGAAAATTGCATGCTAGAAAAGAATAAAATAAACATGCAAAACTCTCATTGAAATATCAAATCGGTAGCCTTCTAACGTGTAGCCCTCATCAAACTATCGATTAGTGGTGTTGTGAACTGTTTCCCACCCTCGTGGGACACACCCACTTATCTTTAGGATGTGTGTGGTGGTAATGGTTTCCCCAGTCCATTTTAACCGGGCACGCCTTCGCAAGGAAACTCATTGACCTTGGGCATAACGGTTAGGATCAGACTTGACTAGTTTTTCATATGTCACTGACATGATGAATCACTAGAGGCAGCTGTTGAGAGGATAGGGTTCTGTGTTGTATCCAGCCCTTGCTGGACACAGGGCGCCTAGTCTGTCTTAACTAAGAGATGTTGTGCACGGCACAATTGGCTGGCATGCCTACCTAAAGAAGCATGAGATCACTCTGTGCATCCCAACTCACCCTCATGAGTCGCGGAGACCTCATGTGAAATTAGGATCCTACTCACTTTTTTCTATGTTGAGTTTGAGAGTTCTCAACTTGTTTTGGAAATAGTGGGAGCATAGCATTTAATTAAAGTCCTAGTTAAATGCTTTATCAATGTACTTATCTTACTTATTTGCTTATTGTAGATGACATCTCCTAATCTAAGATTGAAACTTTATAAAAACAAATTGGATGGGACAAATTGGACAAAGTGGTTCAAGATTTTGTCCAAGATACTTGAACAAGAAAATAAGGTGCATCTTCTTAAAAGGCCTCCATCCCAGCCCAGTATGTATTTCACTACTGAGTGGGAGTGGAATGTATATCTTGAATATTGTGAAGATAACTTATAGTACACTTCTCTTGTCTTAGAGTGCATGACCCCAGAGGTCAAGGTTGAGTGTGATGAGATAGGGACAATAGTTCAAGTAACACAGGTTCAAAGTATATCTTGAATTATCTTGAATTGATTGGGACATGCACTCTAAGGTCCAGAATTAACCACAATTAGACACAAATGGAGAGTAGAATCTCAAATACAGGTTCAAAGTAACCTGCTGTTCAAGTAACACAGGAACCACATAAGTCTGGATGGATTCAAAATGTTGGGCATAATGAATTTTTCATCTAGGATGAACCTGAGACTTATGAGGAAATGGAAGCGGTCAGTGGACCAAATTCCAAAAAATGGCTAAGCTCCATGAGAACCATAATGGACTTCATGTCTGCTAATCAAGTATGGGACTTGGATGAGCCGCCAAAAGGGTAACACCCATAGGCTGTAAATAGATCTTCAAGGAAGGTAACATTGTTACCTTGAAACACAAGCTTGTGAACAGAAATTTCAGGCAAATCCACTAGGTGGATAATGATGAAAATTTTCATCAATAGCTGTGTTTTAAGTCCATTAGGAATCTACTTGTTATAATTGCATGATCAGTTATGGCGTGTTGTTATGAAAACTGCTTTTTCTTAAATGGGCGTCTGGAATAGGATGTCTACAAGGAAATAGCCGAAAGGTTTTCATATCAAGGCCATAAAGATATGCATGGTGTTATGCAAGCATGTTGAAAAGAGCTTGTGTTTACAAGAAGATGAGTGGGAGCATCATAGTATTTCTTGTTCTAGATGATTGATGATATTCTCCTCACACAGAATGACATCTCAGCTCTTCACATGGTGAAGACGAGGCTTGAGAAGTATTTCGAGAAGAATGATCTAGGGAATGATGCCTACATCCTAGGCATGAGGATCTATAGATAGAGATCCAAGAAAGTCATTGTCCTTTAGTCAATCTATGTTCATCTAGGAGTTTCTGGAGAGGTTCATATTGGGTGAAACCAAATAATAATACCTTCCAGGAATATATGGTCTGACTCTCACAAAGATGTTATGTCCTATGACACAGCTGGGGAGTAGTAACATGGGTCTAAAATCCTGATACATTGGGTATAGGATAGATCATGTTTTGTGCAATATACACAAGACCATTTGTGGCAGATGCTTGGAGCATAGCCAGCAAGTTTCAATCAGATCCCAGTGTTTGACACTGGATAGCTGTGAAAGCAATCCTTATATATACTTGGAAAGTACAAAGGATTGAGCTGTAGTCTATGATAGACAGGAAGAATTTTGTGTATAGGGGTACACTAACACTTCGTTCCAGTCTAATGACTACACAGCCAGGATTTGCGTTTTGCCTTGTTGTGGTGTTGTGTGCTAGAAGAGCATTAAACAAACCATAGTGGCAAATTCTACAATTAAGGCTGAGTACATTGCAGCTTCTTGTGGAAGCCATCGAAGTAGCTTCATTTACTTGAACTTGATTTAGTTCCTGGAACTCGATGGTCCAATATAATGCTTATTGGGGCCATAGCATGGAACTTAGCACTCAAGTATGTACTGCAGCAATATCGTCTGATCTTAAAGATCATGGATAAAGATGATGATTCAAATTTGTTAAAATAAACAGAGATAGCAATCTGGAAAAACCCACTGACATAGCCTCTGGCACAGCGGAAGCTAAATAAGTAAAACTAGAGACATAGGAACTGATTAAACATCAGTTGCCCTTGGTCTTAGTGCAAGTGGGAGATTGTTGGTGTATATGCCCTACAGACCAATGTATGAACATGGTCAGACATTGTTTGAATATACTTTGATAGAACTATGATTCTTTATAAAGGCATGGTCGTTATTATGCAGACTTTTCTACCTGCGTTGATGTATAGAGTTGCATAAATAATGTCCTAGGAGTTTGGTTGGATCCATTCTCATATGTTATCCTCAGTCAAGGTACCTTAGTAGATATGGGACAGTTTTGGTACATGAGAGACTGGTGTATGGGCTGGTTAGGTGCGGGGCACAGTAACACAGACATATAGGTGCATTGGATGCACTGGAGTGACCCACCATGAGGATTGACTTCTCTAGTCAACAAGTCAATCTCATATGCGAGAGGTTTGCATTGATCCTTAGACTTGAGGTATTCATGTCTAGATTTGATGATGGATATGCTTTGATGCAGTCTTACATCTCTCCGTAATTGGGAGACCAAAACGATTGTCATTGGGCATGTCATAAGTCATGTAGAGACATCGATGACCAATAGTAGGATTTGCTCCTTCCTTCAGGGGAAGCATGATATCCACTATGGGGCTGCCCACCTCATTGGTGCATGACAAGAATGTGTGGCCACACTGATTGAGTCATGACCAATAGATTGGATTGATAAACATGAGACTAATCCAATGGCAGGATATTAGTTCAGGCAAAGGGATATATATAATGCATGGGAATCCTCATTGCTTGTTTAGGAGTTGTTGCCATATAACTTAAGTACTATGACATAGGTAGTAGTGATGTGTTGCTAGATACCCCTCACTACTTATGATGTTTATATCATTGCCATCGTCATATGGATCCTATGGGGTCACACGCAATAGACTCTTGATGTTGCTTTAATCAAAAGCCTTAGGATCAAGCTATTGGATAACTTGGATCAGTTTGGAAGATTTCATCAGCGCCAATGGGCCTGATGAGATGGAAGAAACTTATTAGGGCCAACTTCCATTTTTGGCGTATTGACCAAATTAACCATGGTTAGCTTCATTTGACCTTGGGTTAAATTGGATTGGATCCAGTTACATGGTTAGCATGCATAATGGACCTTGGGCCAAGCCCATTGCTTAATGGGGCTCACTAATAAGTTGTAATGAGAAGCCAAGAGGCTAAAAGGGTATAATGGGGATGAAATAATAGGATAAGCGCTTATGGATTCCTAGTTGGACTAGGATTTGCGCTAATGCTATTTTTGGTATCTCCTAGGTGATTGATTCAAATTGGATTTGAATTTAATCACTTAAAATAATTAATTGGAAAGTATTAGGCGCATATGGGGCTAATTATTTATATAATTAGAACCCTAACTCAATTAGGATTTGCGCTTATACCTAAAATAGGCAAGCTATCTTCATGCCTTGGCGCATGAATGAGATTGATGCCCTTCCAATTAACCCTAACCGCCATTGATCTCTATAAAACAAGCCCTTGTCACCCCCTCTTATCTAATCTAATCTCTTGGAGGCGTAAAGACATAGAGGGACGATAACTTGAGAGCTTGGAGCTCTCCTTCTTCCATCAAAGGCACAAGTTCTTCTTCTTCTCCCTCTCTTCTTGGCGCAAGGAGTCTCAGTGCTTAGTGGCGTCTCCTTGCCACAAGCCCCCTTACTTCGTTGGCCATAGGCGCACCTACCTTGGAGGTGGCGCAAGCATAGAAGAAGAAGGAAGTACTTGGCGCATCTTCTTTATCCTCACCTCTTCTTGGCGCTTCTACCTTGGAGGTGGCGCAAGACAAAAACAGGGTGACAAAGGCTTGATTCTCTTCCCGAGGCTAGCACCAAGCGTGGAAGGGAGCAATGTTGAGACGGTCGACGCGTGGATACTTGTAGAGGGCGAACACTTGGGCGCCTTCAACATGGCTTCAACATCTCGACAAGCAAAAGAGGTACATCTATAACACATCCTTGTGTTTTCTCTCTCGCAAGGATCCTTGGGAAGGGAATATGTTTCGGGTGTAATGACTCTTCCGCTGCGTCCTAGGACTACAAAATTTTAAATTACACCCGGTATTCCCTAACATAACCAAGTCTGCATTCGTGAAGGGGATGAGTGGAAGATGGCCTTCAAGATGAAGGACCAGCTTTATGAGTGGCTCGTGATGCCTTTCGGCCTCATCAATGCCCCCTCCACCTTCATGCGCCTTATGAGTCAGGTTCTCCGACCGTACATGGGGAAATTCTTGGTCGTCTACTTTGATGACATTCTCATCTACAGCCGCACCGCTGTTGGGTCCCCTTCAAGGGGGAGCGAGAAACCCTAAGGTAAGTACCCCTTTCAAGAGGGGGGCGCAAGTGACCTTTCTTTGTTTTTCGCAGCGGAATTAGGGTTTCACATT
>JANTFE010007177.1:10055-23766 GCA_027562315.1 Costus pulverulentus
ACCTGAATAATAACCATGCCTTTTATAAACATAAGAGTTTATTACATGATACTTTTACAATCCCAAGGCCTCAAACATTAGCCTTAAGGGCATACCCCAACAACTTTCTCTTGTGGTTGAGATTGTATTGTTAATACTAGATCTTGGCATGTGGCCAAGGTAGAGTTTTGTATATCGACATTTTTGTGGATTAGTTGATAGATTTTCCCTTTGAGGTGTTTTTGTTTGGTTTTGTGGTGTTGGCGCATAAAGTGTTTATAAGCGTGCCATTCATGCTTCATTCGCTAGATATATTGTGCTTAAGGTTTGTGCATAAATCTAGTGAGCCTAGATCTGTGTAGAATAATTGTGTTGGTTATCATTTTTGCTTAGGGTGCCTACCTAAGTTGTACAAAGTGATTGGGGGCTTTGCCTAATTCAATCTATCATCTAAGGACTCTTGCAAAATTCAGCCAAGTATAGTGTTGGAGAGTTCGGTGTGCTTCAAAGGTTGGGGGACGAGGAAAACTTCAACACACAGTTAGTGAGGGGAGCATATTTTGATTTGGCACAGAGGAGCACAGAAATTATAAGCGGGGGTACTGTGTTTTGTGACTGAGGATGCTCGGGGGCTTGACACAGGGTGTGCTTAGCACTTCATATTGTGGTTGTGCTTGGGGTTGAGACAGGGCGACATTTGTACTCGCTATTGTGCTTGTATTTCATTGTGTGCAATAGTGTGAGTGAGAGGCTGACGGGTCAAAGACTCATGCCATCACTTCTTGTATTTTCCATCGCAAAAAATTGGGGTGTGACACCAAGCATGTCCCTCCCATTGGCTTGTTTGGGTGGTGAGTAGTTGAAATCTTTGAAGAAGCTTGAGTGGATGTGAGTTGTTTGCCCACGTCAAACCGTGTGGACTTCATGAAGTGGTTGGTGGTTGTCGTTTCTCATGATGAGGTGGTTTCTTGGCGCCCCTTATTACTTGATCCATGATGATTTGTCTTGTTGACTTGTCCTTGAGAGGGGCTAATATGGGGCGCTCAATGGGGAGTTAGGGTATCTTCGGAAAATGAGGTGGCTTATATGGGTACAACCTAGGCTAATTGCAACATACTATATAAGACTATGAAATTAATATTGCTTTCAATATTAAATTCATAGACTACCTAACTACATACAATATAAGATGATGATGAAGTTTGTTGGGTCAAAGATAATTAAGTTTGAATAATATAGAAAATGTAATGTGACTATGTCAAATTCATCTTATAAATATAAAGCTTTTTTGTTTAGTAGGTTCGAGCTTCCAATGAATGTAAACATTCATTGTTAATTACCTCTAAGTAGCTTAATGCACATTTGATTATGAGATTCATTCATATAAATCAAACGAAAATAAGTGGTTGGAAGAACTACATCATTCATCACATCATGCCATAAAAGACTTACAATTTCAGTACAAAGTTCATCATTAGCCAAATGATGGCTACATGACAAAATTCAAAAAAAATTATTAACACTCTTCTGAAAATGGTTTACTAAATCAGGTTTGATTGACGTAATAGATATTCAGCCTATGAAGGACATATGAATATCGTTGTGTCAACTAATAAATATTTGGTTTGTAAAAGGACATATGAATACTTATCTATTTGATATGATATATATTTGGCCTATGAAGGTAATGTGTATATCGTTATGTCAATTGATAAATATTCGGTTTGTAAAAGGATATGTGAATACTTAATTATTTTATATGACAGATATTTGGCTAATTAAGGATATGTGAATATCGTTGTGTCAATTGATAAATATTTAGCTTATAAAAGGACATGCAAATACTTATCTATTTGATATGACAGATATCAATTGATAAATATTTGACTTTTAGAAGGACATGTGAATAATTATCTATTTGATATATCAGATATTCAGCCTATAAAGAATATATGAATATCATTGTGTCAATTGATAAATATTTAGCCTATAAAAAGACATATGAATACTTATTTATTTTGAGTGGATAGATATTCTTTTTGTGAAATATCTATTCGATTTCAAGTTTGATAAATATGATTTCAGTCGCGAACGAAACTATAACAATATTGAAGAACTATGCCCAATATCTAGTATCAACGTACGCGCCTCTCAAACAACATAGTTAATTCTATGCATCTGCTTAGAGAGTTGATGTATCTAGATTAGCCTTTAAAGGGCTAAATGTTCAAAATGGGTGAACAGGCCTTTGGGCCCGTAGTTTGAAATATCTCAATAGGCCTTTGGGCCAAATATTCAAAATAGCCTTTTAAAAAGTCTGATGTGTCAAAGATATGTTGGGAAAACCCGATCTATTTTAAAATTTATAAACAAAGCAGAAGTGATAGCCCGAAATAGGTTTCCGCAAAAACAATAGACATGGTCGAATTCTTGCGAGAGAAACCAATGGATGTGAAGAGTGTAGTACCTTTATTTACATGCTAGGAGATGGCGATGAAGACTTGTAGACATGCAAGGGAGTGTCCTCTACAATCACGCACTCACGGATTCCTCAATATCCCTCTACCTCCACGTCTGGTGCTAGCCTTGGAAGTAGAGATTCATGCCTAGGGAGAAGATCTCCTTACTTGCGCCAACTCAAAAAGATGCGCCAAGAGCAAGGAAAGTCACCTTCTTCAAGCTTGTGCCTATCTCTGATGAAGATGTGCCAAGGATGAAGAACCCTTCATGCCAACAAACAACTTGCACTAAGGAGGAAGAAGATCGATGCCAATTTCTTGGAGGCAGTGCTAGGGTTGAAGGTGGTAGCGGTAAGGATGAGAGGGAGAGCTTGGGCGGCTAAGGTTTGAAGTCTATTGTCGCCTAGAGTATGTCACAAGCATGAATGTGCTTAGCCCCAAGCCCCTATATATAGAGGTATAAAAGTAGGTCCCATCACTTAAGGCATGAAGGCATGAATAACTTAATTAATTAATTTATTATTTGAATATAAATATATTTAAATATGCGCCTAGCCCATGGACCTCTCTAGATTTTAATGAATCAAGCTAACAAGCCACCAAAATAATTTGGTGTAATCTTAGTCACTTGACCTGTTAACTAGAGCCTAATCAATAGAGGTCAAATATGGTCAACCAAAAGTCAACTGAGGTCAACTGATATCAAAGTGAAGTATAGCCCCAAGTGAAGTTCTCCATCTCATCAGACATATCTGCGATGCATCTATCTCTCAAACAGATCTAAATGATAATATGATTTGATCTAAGGTTACCCGATCAATATGAGATCTCGAGTGTCTGGGTGTGTAACTATGTAAGTTTCTCTGACGTTGGTAGTGATAATTTAACTATTACCACAAGTAGTGAGGGCTATCTAGTAACACATCTCTACTACCTAAGTTATCAGAATGGTTGTCATCATTGACATCCCCTAATCCGTAATAAAGTACCTTTGCATTATAGTCCTTTGTGAGATTGATATCCTGATTGGAAAAGTGTGTCACACTTATTTAATTCAATCTAATAGTCATGACTAAATTATGTTTTCACTTGGGTAATGGCCATACAGTTTCAGTCATGCATCGATATGGGGCCCATGGATATCAAGCTTCCATTTAAGGAAGGGGAAATCCTCTCTAGGTCAGTTGAACCTCTTATATGACTTATGATGCACCCAATGACAACCGTTATAACTCTCATGCTATGGCGAGATATTAGATTGTATCAAAGCATACAACTTACCATATAAATATATTAACTACCTCAAGTTGAAAGACAAATGCACCTCTATGACACAAAGTTAATCCTTACATTGGGTCGGTCTAGTATATCCAACCTGATATACCCATATGCCTACGCTAGCACCTTGTGCTTAACCAACGTATATACCATGTGCATCATAGCTGTCCCTTATCTACTATGGTACTCGATGGGGACAATATTTGAGACCAAATAGAATCTATCTCCAAGGACATTATTATGCAGATATACATAATCATAGTTGTATAAAAGTATAACAATGCCAATATTAAGATATATATAAATATCAAGTGTGAATGTCATACATAGATCAGACTAACAATTAGTCCAAGGGAATAAACACTAACAAGATAACCTTAAGATAGCTAAAAAATTAGAAAGAGCCTTTAAAAGGCTAAAATATCAGAGATGAACTTTGTAAGGCTAACGTATCAGAAATAGCTTTTGGAAGGCTAAAATATCATAGACAGTCTTTTGAAGGCTATGATGTCAAAAACACCCTTTAAAAGACTAAAATATCAAAAAAATTATCTTCAGAAGACTAATATGTTAGAATTGGTTTTCAAGTCAAGAAATTCATGTCGGGTCAAAAGATTGATATGCTATAGGCTAGTTTGAGTTGATTGAATTAAGTCAAGCAAATTAAGTCGATCATTGGATTGGGCTGAGCATGCTAGATTGAATAACATACTAGCAAATTGGGCCAAGTTATTCTGGTTGGCTTGCCTTGAACTAAATTTGATGTAGTAGTTAGAGTCGAGTCACATTTGATGTTAATTATTGAGGTCAAATTCATTTGCAATAAATTTTGGTTTTAATTCGAGTCAAATTGAATAATCAAATTGATAGGATCTGAATTTAATTAAAGCATTCTTGTAATCGACCAAGTTGGATTTGAGACTATGTCAAGCCAAGTTTAAATTAGCAATGGCTTCTAATCTGAAGCAAAACACTAATTTAAAGCAAGTGTCAGATTTGGATCTAAATTAAGTGATTACATATAGAATCGATCTGAACCCAAATTAATTAAGAATGAGTCGCGTTATAATAAGCTGAGCCTTTGATGGAGGAGTAATAGGGAAAGTGGTTAAAAGTACTAGGAAATTACTATTGGCACAAGTAATTAAAATGTCCCTAAGCAATAACAGTAAAGTAACAAGAGATAATCACTATCTAAATCACACACAAATGATAAAGTGACAGGATTTCTTAAGTTGTGCATGAGTATAAGTCAAATACGAACTGTAAAAAGTACGTAATAATACCTGTGTGAATGAAGCCCAAGAAACTGGGCTTTCTTGGGCTGGATCAGCGACAGACTGTAGGTGGGCTTGGACTGGATCAAAGCTGGGCTGTAAGATCTGGATCTGATGGACTGGAGCTCAGAGTAACTTTTTTTTTTAAATTTCTATTTTCCTTTTTTTTATTTAGGTCAGCTTAGTTGCCGACTTTTCCTCTTAGGTCGGTTGACTAGCCGACCAATCTTCGGCATCGCCTTCTTCAGAGCGGAACCCCAGTGGCTGGGGCCGGTCGGCGACAGTGCTAGGGCGGTGGAGCAGGTCAGCGATGGGCCTAAGTCGGCTCCGGGGCAGCTACCTAGGAGTGGCTTCGGTCGATGATGGCGTGAAGTCGGTCGCAGGGTGTGTTGCGAAACCTCGGAGATATTTTATAACTTTTCACAGAGATTACATTACATGCATAGCGGAATAATATCCCCGAAACAAGCCAGTCCCAAAAACCTAGTGAAGATCCTCTTGCGAAGGGGTCGACACGATGAGATAGTAAGTGCCTTAGGAGCAAGATGAGGCCAATGTCGAGGTAGGCGCCCAAGTGTTCGCCCTCTGCAGTCTCACACACACGGATGCCTCGAGCTCTCTTCTTCCTCGCCTGGTGCTAGGCTCGGGAAGAAGATCCAAGCCTTTGAGCTCCTTCTCCAATGCTTGTGCCACCTCCAAGGATAATGCACTAATGATGGAGAAGGGAAAGAGAGGTTGCCGCCAAGATCTTCCCTCACTTGCGCCAAGAGGCGATGAGGAAGAAGGCTTGCGGCTATGGAAGAGATGAAGAGTTTGCGCCACTTGCTATTGCTCACGCCTCCTTGGATTGCATGAGGAGGCTCTCCCATATCATATGATATATAGAGAGGCAAGGGGCGGCCATGAAAGGGTGTAGGCGCAATCCAATAAGAGAGATGCGGCTAGGGTATGTGTGGGGTGGCAATTAGGGTTTAGGGTTTAGGAAATTCTCCAAGAGTTTTCCATAAACCCATTCCACTTAGCCCTATGCGCCCAAGACCTTCCTATGAAGTCCTCCAAGCCATATCAGCCCCAAAACTTGCCATAGAGGCAAGCATACCATCTAAGGGAGAAGGGGGAGGCGCCATATCCTTCCTAATGAAGCAAAATGCACCCACTCCTCCCCATTATGCCCTTATGCGCCAATGGGAGGAGACTTCTCCCCATTATACCCTTTAAGCCCATTATCTCTTCATGACAACTTGTTATTGGGCCTCATTAGGTAATGAGCTAGCCCAAACTTCATTACATGGGTTGATTAACCCATTGGATCCAATCTAATGCAACCCTAATCCAAATGTGACCAATCTTGGTCAATTTCAGGTCAACCTGCCAAAAATGAAGTTTGGCTCCAATAACTCTCTTCCATCTCATCAGGCCCATTGGCGCTGATGAAATCTCCCAAATAGATCCGAGCTATCCAATAACTCGATCATAAGACTTCCTGATCAATACGAGAACTCGAGTATCAAGGTGTGCGACCCTGTAGGTTCCTCTGACATTGGTAGTGCAGACCTAACGTCACCATAAGCAGTGAGTGGCACCTAGAAGTGCATCGCTGCTACCCAAGTCATTGGAATAGATATCGACATTGACATCCCCATCATCGCAACTAGGTACATATACATTATTGTCCCTATGCCAAACTGATATCCGATTGGACAAGTGTGTCATTACCTGTTTTCACCCAATCACATGGTCCTGACTAAATCAGGTTGTCACCTAGGTATGGCCATACACTTTCAGTAATAGAACCATAGAGGAGCTCCATGAATATCAAGCTTCCCTCATGAACGAGCAAATCCTCTGTCTATCCATTGGCGTTCTCATATGGGTTGTGACATGCTCAATGACAACCATTATTACCTTCCAACTGCAGCGAGGTGTTAGGTTGTATCAAAGCATATCCCTAACCATATGGAACGGTCAATGACCTCAAGTCAAAGGATGAATGCATCTCCTGTCACTTGTGAGGATAACTCATGATACGAAGTCATAGCCGTACAGCGGGTCGGTCCAGTATATCCACCACTGATATACTAATATGTCTGCATTAGCACCTCGTGCCTAACCAGCCCATATACCACTCTCACAAGTACCAGAGCTGTCTCATATCCACTCAGGTACATCGAATGGAGACAACCATTTGAGCATAGATCTGATCTGTCTCCAGGAATATTATCATGTAAGTACATAATCGTAGATGTAGACAAACATTGATAATAACAATGCCAGAATGATATATATATATATATATATATATATATATATATCTATGTCAAGTAGTACAAAAGATGAACCGATACTAGGTCTCAGGGCATACACACCAACAATCTCCCACTTGCATTTAGACCTAGAGATTGAGGAACCTTAACCCCATATCCCTGGCATGACCATCATGCATCTACTGTGCCAAAGACTTGGTTATGTTCTCTGTGTCAACTCTGCTAATCTTGACATCACCTCAGTCAATGATCTCTCTGATTAGGTGAAATCTTCTGAGTATGTGTTTGGACCATTGATGAGACCTTGGTTCCTTGGCTTGTGCAATTGCCCCATTGTTGTCACAGTAGAGCTCAATGGGATCCACTGCACTTGGAACCATCTGAAGTTCAGAAATGAACTTCCTCATCCAAACGGCTTCTTTGGCTGCCTCAGAAGCAGCCACATACTCAGCCTCGGTTATAGAATCAGCTATGGTGGATTGCTTGATGCTCTTCCAGCATACAACGCCTCCATTTATCTTAAACACATAGTCGGCCTGCGATCTGAAGTCATCAGGGTCAGACTGGAATGACGCATCAATGTAGCCCTGAACACTGAGCTCTTCCTATCCCCCATAGACCAAGAATAGATCCTTAGTTCTTCTCAGATACTTAAGGATGTTCTTTACAGCCACCCAGTGCTGCAGACTTGGATTGGATTGATATTGGCTGGTTATGCTCACAGCATAAGCCACATCTGGTCTAGTACACAACATTGCATACATGATCGATGCCACTGTCGAAGCATAGTGCACTCGACTGATGTCATCCCTCTCAGCCTGTGTGGTGGGACACTGGCTCTTTGAGAGAGTAAGGCCATGTCTCACTAGAAAGTACCCTTTTTTGGATTGCTCCAAGTTGAACCTCTCTAGGACCTTATCAATATAGGTACTCTGACTAAGGGGTAGGAGACTCTTGGATCTATCCCGGTAGATCCTCACTCCTAGGATAGAGGCGGCCTCCCCTAAGTCCTTTATCTCGAAACACTTCCCCAACCATGTCTTCATAGACTGAAGACAAGGGATGTCGTTTCCGATGAGCAGTATGTCATCAACATATAGGACCAGAAAAGTCACCAAGCTCCCACTAAATTTTCTGTATACAGAGGCGTCATCTTCGCTTTTGATAAAGCCATAATCTCTCATAGCTTCATCAAACTGAAGATTCCAACTTCGAGATGCTTGTTTTAATCCATAAATGGATTTATTTGGCCTACAGACTTCATTGGCATCTGCAGGATGGATGAAACCATCAGGTTGTGTCATATACACATCCTCTATCAGCCTCCCATTAAAGAATACTGTCTTAACATCCATCTGTCATATCTCATAGTCATGATATGCAGCTATACGAAGCAGAATCTGAATGGATTTGATCATGGCAACAGGCAAGAAGGTTTCATCATAGTTCAACCCGTGGACTTGTTTGAATCCTTTAGCCACTAGTCTACCCTTATAGGTAACTATATTGCCATCCATGTCAGTCTTCCTTTTGAAAACCCATTTACACCCTATGGGTTTTACCCCATCAGGCAGCTCAATCAAATCCCAGACTTGGTTAGCTGACATGGAATCCATTTTAGAGTCCGGTCCACTGACCGCCTCATCATAAGTCCTTGGCTCATCCTCAATGATGAAGATCCCATCGTGTTGGGTCGGCAGCGACCCATAACTCTCAGGTGCACGATGAATCCTCCCAGACCTACGTGGGACCTGTGTCTGAGCCTTAGGTTGCCTAGCAACCGGTGCAGGTGGCTCAGGTTCTATCTCTATGTCTCGTGGTTGCACTTGGACCTCATCCAAGTCAAACTTCCTCCCACTGACTTCTCTCATGAGAAATTCTTTTTCTAGAAAGACAATACCCAAGCACTAAAAACTTTGTTCTCGGTGAGAACATAGAAGTAGTAACCTTTAGTTTCCTTAGGATACTCCATAAACACATATTTATTAGATCTAGGTTCTAGCTTGCTAGAATCCTGATGTTTGACATAAGCCTCACATCCCCAGATCCTGATAAACGAGAGGTTAGGGTGTCTCCCACTCCATACCTCGTATGGTATCTTAGAGACACTCTTAGATGTAATGTTATTCAGTATTAGAGAAGCTATATCTAGTGCAAAACCCCAGAATAAGGGTGGTAGAGTTGCATGACTCATCATAGATTGAACCATGTCCAACAAGGTTCAATTTTTCCTTTCCGACACACCATTCCATTGTGGTGTTCTAGGAGGGGTGAGCTGGGATAGGATCCCACACTCTCTAAGATAGTCAAAGAACTCCCCACTCAGGTACTCTCCACCACGATCTAATCGAAGAATGTTAATGGATCTTCCAAGCTGGTCCTCTGCTTTATTTTTAAACTCCTTGAATTTCTCAAAGGATTTAGACTTATGTCTCATCATGTAGACATAACCATATCTACTGAAGTCATCAGTGAATGTAATGAAGTTGTTGTACCCTCCTCTGGCTATAGTTTACTGAATGGCCCACACACATCACTGTGTATAAGATCTAATAAATCTCCTGCCCTCTCACCGATCTTGGTGAAGGGTGCCTTTGTCATCTTCCCTAATAAATAGGGCTCACAAGTATCAAATTCCTCCAAAGAACTTGAATCTAACAACCCATTTGCATGGAGTTGTTGGATGTGATTCTTGTTTATATGTGCTAATCGACAATGTCATAGGAAAGCACCAACTGAACCACTCAGTTTGATCATTTTGTTATTTATGTTACAAATAGAACTATGCATGTCCAAGATATATAACCCATTGCACAAAGTATCATTCCCATAAAACATGTTTGCAAATGAGAAAGAACAAGAGTTCTCCTTTATTTCAAACTTAAATCCTTTCTTTGCCAAGCAAGGAATGGATACAATGTTTTTAGTAAGTGAAGGTACATAATAGCAATGATTTAGTTCTAATTAAAGTCCAGAAGGCAGGGAGAGAGTCAAAACTCCTATAGCAACAGCAACAACTTGTGCCCCGTTTCCAACCTATAGGTCAATCTCTTCAGGCCGCACTGATCTACTTTTCTTGAGCCCCTGCATATTTGTACAAATATGAGCTCCACATGCGGTATCCAATACCCATGACATAGAAGTAGAAAGGTTAACTTCAGTAACATAAATACCTGAGCATGAAGACAAAGTCTTGCCTCTCTTCTTCTCATTCTGAAGTCACACTATGTCCTTTATCATGTGAGGTGGTCCTCCACATGAGTAGCACTTGTTATTCCTGACTCTTTCCATCTTTATCTTCAATGTCTTAGTTAAGCCTTTTGGCTCAACACATTGAATGTCTACTTTAGGAGGGTTGAGCTCAACCAATTCATCAAAGAGCTACCTTAGATTAGAAATAATCTCAGAGGCACTCTTAGATTCATATTGCCCTCTTAATTTAGGCAACATTTTGGTTAGCATCAAATTAGCAACCTCCAAAATATTAGCCTAATGCATATCATAAGCATCCTTCTCAGCCGCTGAGGCCGAGCGTGGAAGTGGCTCAGGAATAGGCTGCTCAAGGACATAGAGCTTCCTCTCGAGCTTGAGCACATTTCTCAAGTTCATATACCAATCTAGTAAGTTGGATCCAACCAACTTATCCCTTTCCAGGGTAGATCGCAGTGACCATCTGCCATTGTTCGCAGCCATTGTTCTACAATAACCAAGAAACAATAGATTAGTACTACTTCAAAACATGTAAATTAGACTTGTTTTAAATAATTATGGCTCCCACTATTTTGATCGAATTGATAACCCACAAAGTCAATCGAGAAATTTAGGATTTCCTAGTGAGATGGGATCCTTATTCCACATAGGGCTTCGCATCCTAGGAGGGTGGGATGAGATGCACAAAGTAACCCATGCTTCTTGAGGTGGGCACGCTAGCCGATTGCGCTTGACAACTCCCCTTATTGAGACAGTCTAGGCATTTCATGTCCAGCGTGGGGTGGATACAACATAAAACCCTAACCTCTCAACCATGCCTCTAGAGTTTCATCATGTGCCCACACATACAAAAATCTAGTCAAGTCCATTCCTAACCGTTATGCCCAAGGCCAACGAGTTTCCTTGTGAAGGCATGTCCAGGGTAAAACTGGACTAGGGAAACCATTGCCACCACACACCTTCTAAAGATAAGCGGGTTTGTCCCATGAGGGTGGGAAACAGTTCACAACACCATTGATCGATAGCTTGGTGAGGGCTACATGTTAGAAGGCTTACTAGACTTGATATTTAGATTTAGGGTTTTTGAGGTCTCATCATTTCAGTTTTATCTTATGTCTAACGTTACAGGCATGCAATCCTATAGTGATAACATAACAATAAAACATCACAGGCATGCTTTAGCTTTTGTAAAGAAAACAATAAAAGGATGATGTGATCATAGCCCATTCAAGACATTGAACCAACCCATGCCAAAAAGGGGTTCAACTCTTGACCTAGGACTCAAGCCCCTAAAACTAGACCTAGCCTAGCCGACCTCTAGCTTGGTCTTTAAAGTTGGCTCCAATGTCCTTCACACCATGGTTTAGCTCTCGAAACCTAGAGGCAGTTCTACGGAAAACCCTAGAAGCACACCCCAAGGTTCGGCCAATGCCATGGGTCCTCCTCCAAGGGTGAATCGCCACCTTGCAAGGGCCAAGATGGCTAGCTCACAAGCCCTAAGTGATGTAGGACGGAAGCATGAGCTTTATTATACTAATTAAAAATATTCAATTATTTATTTTTTGGGATTTTCATAAAAGTCAAAATTCAGAAATTAGCCAAAATTCCAAGGTAATAAAGATATTCAGTTACGATAAGTTACTATGCCTTGTTGTAAAATCCATAGATCCAAACTAATTAAACTGTGATGTAGAACAAAAATAGTTCTTTTGAATTGTATATAAATTAGAGAGTAAAGATCTTCCAGGAAAATAGAACGCCTGCAACAAAATAGCTAGTTAGATCGATAAATTAAACAACACAGAAATTTATCAGATTGCAAATGTTGCCATATGTCATAGGTCGATCTGCTGATGCTTCAGTGGATCCAACTGAACCGAGAGGTAGAATAATGTTTGTTCTCCATGGTTATCTCAAAGATCAGGTGTTATGTTGTGTCCAAGCATGCTAACAACCTACAAAATAAGTCCAGTCAGATTATGGAATGAAACAAGTGCAGAAGTTGTTCAGTCTTCAAATAGTGCTATGGTTTGCACGCTGATCTAATGAATCCTGATTCGAGCCAACTGATCTGGATGAGGCAATAATGTTTGATCTTTCCAGTCATGTATAAATTGAAGACTTTTGTTTGCTCGATTTCTTAAAATACCTGCAACAAAAACACTAGTCAAATTAGAACATAAGAACAATTGCAGAGTTATCCAGATAACAAAAGTTGCTAGGTCTCTTTGATTGATCTGTTGAGTCTGGAATTGGCTAGACTGGTGCAAATGATAGAAGAAGCTGTGTTCTTCCTAGTCGTGCCAAAGATCTATACTTTCGCTGCACCGATTGCTTAAAATACCTACATGAACAAGCGTAATCAGATTAAGTTTTAAAGAAGAGCAGTTAAACAAAAGATACAGAAGTCTGGGGAAACAGAGGGATGGAATCGAGCGTTGATCAACGACGCTGGGATTTGGATCGTTTGTCGACGGCGTGGAGTCGAGAAGAAATGGTGTGGAAGATGTCGGAGTACCGAGAGATGGTGGAGGAGCGAGGATGGCGCCGGAGTGTTGGCGGAGTCGAAGACACGACTGTTCTGTAGGAATAGGGGAAGTGCGCGCGCGGAGCAAGGGCGGCCGCCGTTCGGCCAGTGATGCACGGATGCCAAACCTGCTACAATTCGGAGTTGCTGTGATGATGGCGAGGAGATGTCTAGAGTTTGAAGACGGGCGGTGGCTGGTCGGAGGAGAACGGTGATGAAGAGAGGAACTAGGTTGTGATGCAGGGTGGAAACAGGGGATCGAAGTCGGTGTTTCAATTCCGGCGATCGGCGAGGTGGATGGGTAGATGCTAGTGGCTGAAGCTTCTTCAGGGGAAGGATGAGTGGTGGCCGAAGTATCATGGAGATCTGTCCGGTGGATCATCGGCAGCAAGGGTTCAAAGTCTCGAGAATCTGGAACAGGGAACTGTGACTGGTGGGTTTGATTTCTGGAGAAAGGAGAGGGTAGAGAATAGAGGAAGGGAAGAGGAGAGGAGGGCTCGGCCCTAGAAGGAGAACAGGAAGGAGAGCATCCGATAGAAGAGGAAGAATACCAAAACTACTTCATTCGATTCAAATTCAATTCAACGTGTCTGTTACAATGGTTTATGTGAGAGATACATATAAGCAGAGGTTTGGAGACGTTGTAGGCGAGAGTTAAAGAAACGTTGTAGCTTCCTTCTTTGATTGCAGTAGATAGACGTTGGAGAAGTTTCCATT
>JANTFE010000728.1:1362-11587 GCA_027562315.1 Costus pulverulentus
CCTAAACCGCCTCTTGGCTTATAAAAGGGACCCTAGCTGCCCCCTCTCAATGGTTCAATTCCTTGGAGGTGTGAACATACATAGAGAGGTGTGAGCAAGGGCAAAGGGTGACAACATCAACGTGGCACAACGTTCTTCGTCCTTGAAGCCGCAAGCCTTCTTCTCCTTCTTCACCTCTTGGCGTAACTTGGAGAAGGGCATGGTGGCGACATTTCTTGGAGAGAATTGGAAGCTTAAGGTGGCGACAACTTGAGAGCTTGGAGCTCTCCTTCTTCATCAAGGAGCGCAACCTTCTTCCTTCTTGTAACCGCAAGTTCTTCTTCTTCTCTATCTCTTCTTGGCGCAAAGAGTCTTTGTGCTTGCTGGCGTTTTCTTGCCACAAGCCCTCTTCGTTCCTTGACCATAGGCGCACCTTGGAGGTGGCGCAACCAAAGAAGAAAGGGGAAGTCCTTGGCGGCATCTTCCCTATCCCCTCCTTAGCGCAAGTTCTCTTGAAGGTGGCGCAAGTGAGGTGAAGGCTTGATTCTCTTCTCGAGGCTAGCACCAAGCGTGGAAGGGAGCAACGATCAAGGAGTCAACGCGTGGATACTTGTAGAGGACGAGCACTTGAGCGTCTTCAACTTGGCACCTTCATCCTAACAAGCAATAGAGGTATTAACCCTAACACATCCTTGTGTTCTCTCTCTCGCATGGATCCTTTGGAAAGGAATGTGTTTCGGGTGTAATGCTTCTTCCGCTGCGTCCTGGGACTGCAAATTTTTTAAATTAAACTCGGCATTCCCTAACATTTGGTGCATGTGAGACTGGTGTATGGGCTGGTTAGGTGCGGAGCACAGTAACACAGACATATAGGTGCATTGGATGCACTGGAGTGACCCACCATGAGGATTGACTTGTCTAGTCATCAGGTCAATCTCACATGCAAGAGGTTTGCATTGATCCTTAGACTTTAGTTATTCATGTCTGAATGTGATGATGGATATGTTTTGACACAGTTTTATGTCTCTCCGTAAATGGGTGATCAAAACGACTATCATTGGACATATCATAAGTCATATAGAGATATGGATGACCAATAGTAGGATTTGCCCCTTCCTTAATTGGAAGCATAATATCCACTTTGCGGCACCCCACCTCTATGGTGCATGACAGAATGCATGGCCATACTATTTATGTCATGACCAATAGATTGGATTAATAAATATGAGACTAAGCCAATGACGGGATATCAGTTCAGGCGAAGGAATCTATAATGCATGGGAATCCTCGTTGCTTGTCAAGGAGTTGTTGCCATATGACTTAATTCCTATGACATGGGTAGCAGTGTTGTGTTGCTAGATACCTCTCACTTCTTATGATGTTTAATCATCATTGCCATCGTCATATGGATCCTGCGGGGTCACACGCAATAGACTCTTGATGTTGTTTTATGATCTGGATATCTTAGAATATATTTGAGTTCATTCTGATTCTAAGTACATGATAGATTCATGGTTGAATCTGGTTCCAATTGGGATTCATGGGTTTATGTATATCCTGGTCAAGTTTGTACTCTGTATGGGAGTTGTGCTTAGACTTGGGACTATAAACCATGTTGGATTCGAATCCTAATTTAATTAGGAGTTGGAATCCTAATCCTATTAGGAATTAGAATCCTATTCCAAGTAGGAGTTGGAATCCTAATTTAATTAGGAGTTGGAATCCCAATTCTACTAGGAGTGAGAATCCTAATCCAATTAGGATTCAAATCCTAATGATAATTGGATATAGATAAGGCACATAGTGGTTGGGCGCAAATCCTAATCTACTAGGATTAAAATCCTAATGAGAATTGGATATGGATAAGGCCCATAGTGGTTGGGCGTAAATCCCAATCCAACTAGGATTCAAAGTCCTAATGAGAATTGGATTTGGAAAAGACCCATAGTGGTTGGGCGCAAATCCTAATGCAATTAGGATTAAAATCCTAATACAATAAGAATTTAATTCCATGGGCCTAATTAGAGTTGAAATCCAAATCCAATTAGGGATTGTGGATTAGATCTAATTGTGGTAAGTTGGAATCCTGATAGGAGAAGGATTTACACTTGGCGCATGAAATAATTCCATGAATGGAATTTGCACCAATGTGATGATTGAATCCTAATGGAATTTGATTTTCATGGATGGAAACTATCTTGGACGTGTGGATTGATATGTGGGCGAATATGGCTTGATTAATTCAAGCAATATATGCACTAATCTCATATGGTAAGTCCTATTTGGAATTGAACTCTAATTACCCCTCTTGATTTGGCAAGAAGCTAGATTATTTCTATGCTTGTGTTTGCGCCAATTCAAGAGACATGTGGCTGAACCCTTGCGACAATTCCTTGGAGGAATTGCGCCAAGGACACATAAGGAAAGTGGAGGGGCGACTATGGCTTGATTTCTTATAAAAGAAGGGGTATGCACCCCCTCTTGGGATGATCATTGGATGAACATCAAGTACAAAATTCTCTTCAAGACTTGGCGATTTTGGAGTTTCGGAAGCCCGAGAATTCAAGCCGCCCTCTTTTTCTTGTGGAGCGCCACATGCTCTTCTCTTCTTCTTTGTTGGCTGAGTGTCTCCTTGGAGGAGTCTTGCTGGCGTGAAGAACAAAGGGAGAAGGAGAAAGTGATTCCAAGAGGTGATCTTCTCTTCCCGAGGCTAGCACCAAGCGTGGAAGGGAGCAACGTTGAGAAGGTCGATGCGTGGATAGTAGTAGAGGATGAGCACTTGAGCATCTTCAACTTGGCATCATCATCTTGACAAGCATTAGAGGTATCATCCCTAACACATCTTTGTGTTCTCTCTCTCACATGGATCCTTGGGAAAGGAATGTGTTTCGGGTTTATTGTTTCTTTTGCTGCGTACTGGGACTGTAAAAATTTTATATTACACCCGGCATTCCCCAACAGTGGGAGACACCCTAATCTATCTTTTATCAGGATATGGGGATGTGAGGCTTATGTCAAACGTCATAATTCTGGCAAGCTAGAACCTAGATCTAATAAATGTGTTTTTGTGGGGTACCCTAAGGAAACTAAGGGTTACAACTTCTATGTTCCCACCGAGAATAAAATTTATATTGCTCGGGGTGCTATCTTTCTAAAGAAAGAATTTCTCATGAAAGAAGTCAGTGGGAGGAAGTTTCACTTGGACGAGGTTTGAGTGCATCCACAAGACACATAGATGGAACCTAAGCCACCTGCACCGGTTGCTGGGCAACCTGAGGCTCAGACACAAGCCCTAGGTAGGTCTGGGAGGATTCGTCGTGCACCTGAGAGGTATGGGTCGTTGCCAACTCAACACGACGGAATCTTCATCATTGAGGATGAGCCTAGGATCTATGATGAGGGAGTCAATGGACCGAACTCTAAGAGATGGCTTGAGGCCATGCGATTCGATATGGATTCCATGTCAGCTAACCAAGTCTAGGATTTGGTTGAGTTGCCTAATAAGGTAAAACCCATAGGGTGTAAATGGGTCTTCAAGAGGAAGACAGACATGGATGGCAACATAGTTACCTATAAAGGTAGACTAGTGGCTAAGGGATTCAAACAAGTCTACGGGGTGGACTAAGATGAAGCCTTCTCGCTAGTTGCCATGATCAAATCCATTCGGATTCTGCTTGCTATAGCTGCATATCATGACTATGAGATATGATAGATGGATGAGAAGACAGTGTTCCTTAACGGGAAGCTGACTGAGGATGTGTACATGACACAACCTGATGGCTTCATCCATCCTGCAGATGCGAGTAAGGTCTGCAGGCTAAAGAAATTCATTTATAGATAAAGCAAGCATCTCGAAGTTGGAATCTTCGATTTGATGAAGCTGTGAGAGATTATGGCTTTATCAAAAGCGAAGGTGACTCCTGTGTATACAGAAAATTCAGTGGGAGCTTGGTGACTTTTCTCGTCTTGTATGTCGATGACATACTGCTCATCAGAAACGACATCCCTAGTCTTCAAGCTGTGAAGACATGGTTAGGGAAGTGTTTCGAGATGAAGGACTTAGGGGATGCCGCCTATATCCTAGGTGTCAGGATCTACCAGGATAGATCCAAGAGGCTCCTGGCCCTTGGTCAGAGTACCTACATTGATAAGGTCCTGGAGAGGTTCAACTTGGAGCAATCCAAGAAGGGGTACCTTCCAATGAGACATGACCTTACTCTCTCGAAGAGCCAGTGTCCTACCACATAGGCTGAGAGGGATGACATGAGTCGAGTGCCCTATGCTTCAGCGGTGGGATAGATCATGTATGCAATGTTGCGTACTAGTCCATACGTGGCTTAGGCTGTGAGCATAACCTACTAATACCAATCCAATCCAAGTTTACAACACTGGGTTGCTGTAAAGAACATTCTTAAGTATTTGAGAAGAATTAAAGATTTGTTCTTGGTCTATGGGGGATAGGAAGACCTCAGTATGCAGGGGCTACACTGATGCGTCGTTCTAGTCTGACCCTGACGACTTCAGATTGCAGGCCGGCTATGTGTTCAAGATGAATGGAGGCGCTATATGATGGAAGAGCTTCAAGCAATCCACCATAGCTAATTATACAATCGAGGCTGAGTATGTGGCCACTTCTGAGGCAGCCAAAGAAGCCGTTTGGATCAGGAAGTACATTTCTGAATTTCAAGTGGTTCCAAGTGCAGTGGATCCCATTGAACTCTATTGTGACAACATTGGAGCAATTGCACAAGCTAAAGAACCATGGTTTCATCAAAGGTCCAAACACATAATCAGGAGATTTCACCTAATTAGAGAGATCATTGACAGAGGTGATGTCAAGATTAGCAGAGTTGACACTGAGAACAATTTGGCAGACCCATTAACCAAGGCTTTGGCACAGCAAAAGCATGATGGTCATGCTAGAGATATGGGGTTAAGATTCCTCAACCTCTAGGTCATAGTGCAAGTGGGAGATTGTTGGTGTATATGCCATAGGACCTAGTTTTGGTCCATCTTTGTACTACTTGACATTATTACTCTTATATCATTCTGGCATTGTCATTATCTATGTTTGTCTATATCTGCGATTATGTACTTACAAGGTAATGTCCCTGGAGACAGATTGGATATGTGCTCAAATAGTCATCCCCAGTCGATGTACCTGAGTGGATATGGGATAGTTCTGGTACTTGTGAGACTGGTATATGGGCTGGTTAGGCACAAGGTGCTAACGCAGACATATGGGAATATCAGTGGTGGATATACTGCATAGACCCGCTGTGAGGCAATGACTTTGTGTCATAAGTTATCCTCACAAGTGACAGGAGATGCATTGATCAATTGACTTGAGGTCATTAACCATTCTATATGGTTAGGGATATGATTTGATACAACCTAACAGCTCGCCATAGTTGGGAGGTAATAACGGTTGTCATTAAGCATGTCACAACCCATATGAGAAGGTCAATGGACAGACAAAGGATTTGCCCCTTCTTAAGGGAAGCTTGATATCCATGAAGCTCCTCTATGGTTCTATGACTGAAAGTGTATGCTCACCTGATTAGTCATGACCATGTGATTGGGTGAAAATAAGTGGTGACACAGTTATCCAATCGGATATCAGTTTAGCAAAGAGATTGTAATGCATCTGTACCTAGTTGCGATGATGGGGATGTCGATGTCGATATCCATTCTGAAGACTTGGGTAGCAATGATGCACTGCTAGGTGCCACTCACTGCTTGTGATGACCTTAGGTCAACATTGCCAATGTCACAGGAACCTACAGGGTCGCACACCTTGATACTCGAGTTCTCATATTGATCGGGAAGCCTTATGATCGAGTTATTAGATAGCTCGGATCTAATTGAGAGATTTCATCAGCGCAATGGGCCTAATGACATGGAAGAGAGTTATTGGAGCCAAACTTCATTTTTGACAAGTTGACCCATATTTGACCATGGTTGGTCAAATTTGGATTAGGGTTGCATTGGGTTGGATCCAATGGCTTAATCAACCTTTATAATGAAGTTTGGGCTTGCTCATTATCCGTTGAGGCCTAATAACAAGTTGTCATGAAGAATTAATGGGCTAAAAGGGTATAATGGGGAGAAAACTTATCCCATTGGCGCCTAGGGGCTTAATGGGGATAAGTTGGCACAATTTGCTTCATAAGGAAGCATTATGCGCCTCCCCCTTCTACCTTAGATGGTATGCTTGCCTCTATGACAAGTCTTGGGGCTGATATGGTTGCATAGACTTCTTTAGAAGGTCTTTGGCACATATGGCTAATAGCAAAAGGTTTATGGAAAGCTTTTGGAGAGTTTCCTTAACCCTAACCCTAATTGCCACCCTTCTCATACCCTAGCCGCATACTCCCATGATAATTGGGCCCGAAACCCCTATGCCTCACCGCCCCTTGCCTCTCTACATGTACATGTATATGCGTGAGGCTAAGACAGGTAATCAATAAGCGTAAGCAAACAATTGAAGGGCAAGAAAAGGGGCATTGGCGCAAGTGTTCTCTTCCATCCAACCCTAGCCCCAAGTCTTCCTTCCTTCTTCCTCTTGGCGAGAGTTAGGGAATACCTTGGCGGCTTCACCCTTCATGGAACCACAAGCCTTCTTCTCCTTCTCTTCTTGGCGCAAGAAGAATAAGGGCTTGGCGGCTTCATCATCTCCACTCCTTCTCCTTGGCGCATCTTCCCTAGAAGGTGGCGCAAGTGGTGTAGAAGGTGACAAAGGCTTGGATCTTCTTCCCGAGGCTAGCACCGGGCATGGAAGAAGAGAGCTTGAGGCATCCGGGTGTGTGAGACATCAATGGGCGCACGCTTGGGCGCCTATCACGACATCGGCCTTATCTTGGTCCTAAGGTATTTTTTATCTCATCGTGTCGACTCCCTCGCTTAACGATCTTCACTGGGTTTTTGGGACTAGCCTGTTTTGGGAATATTCTTCCACTGTGCAATGTATATGTGTTGTAATGACTCTGAAAAATTGTAAAATATCTCCGGGGTTTCCTAACACAGACAAAGTAAACAGGCTACTAGACCTAGACTCGACACCTAACACCACTAGAGCTCTAAGCAACCCGCTCATGCTCAAAGTCGTCATCTCCTTGCTCTGAGTGCATCAAGATCCTACTCCAACCCTAGGTGCGCCTCCTAGGCTTTATGCTTCCCCTATGTTAGCTCGCAAACCCTAGGCTCCTCAAAGGGTTCGGCCAACACTCACCTCTACCCTTGCTAACTCGCAAACCCAAGGCTCCTGCTAGAGTTCGGCCAACACTAACCTATACCCTTGCTAACTCTCAAACCCTAGGCTCCTACTAGAGTTCGGCCAACATGGGGCGCCTCCATCACCCAAGAGGGACTGTTTTGTGCCATATAGATCAGCCCCTTAGAAACCCCCTATATGCACCTCTAGGAAGCCCTGGAAGCCATACGTTACACAAACCCTTTTCATCAGCCCCTTATCCTCAAGATGTGCCTCTAGAGTGGACCCCTAGAAGCCATTAAGGATTTGGCTAAGAGAAGGCTAAGGCTGCCCTATCTTGGTTACATGCGCCAAAGAGGAGTCCTGATGTGCTATTGTCTTCCCTAATCTTAAACTTTAATTGACAAAACAAATAAAGTAAATAGGGTGGCGCGCAGGCCTCACAATAATACATCCCAGGCATGCTTTAGGACTTGTCTATAACCATATCAAATGCATAAATAAAAACACCTAGATCATGCTCTTCTATATGGAATCAAAAACTTCAAAAACCAGATTTTAGTTTTTCCTTATAAAACTTGTTTGTTAAATCTCATAGATTTTATGGAAAATTCAGATTTCTCATTTTCTCTCAGGAGTCTACAAGTGGCCATATATACCCCGATTATTGTTGCCACTTGCAATCCCTAACTTGTACGGATTAGGGCAATCACCCAGTCCATGCCCTGAAATCCAGATATAAGTCCCATACTATGGGTCTATCCGATGAGTGTGAGGAGAAATTAATTCTCACACATAAGGTCTATCGCTATGTGTAGAAATCAAAAATCATGAACATCATTAGATGGGAGATAAAATAAACCTACTATTTTTCTATAGAAAAAATCATGGCATATCAATTTTGAAAATTTTTTATGACATGCGTTTGTGCTAGAAAAACCATACATCGATGTAGTTTGTTAGTTGACATTGATACCACTGTTGGCAATCCGCGGGCTAAATTAAAAAAAAAAAACATAGCGGAAGCGAGCCCAAAATGAGATTCCTAATTCAACAAGCACTTTCTTATAGGACACACTGATGACACCGAAATATGTAGTATATTTTGCATCATTTTAGATACCTTTTCATGCTAAATTGAGGATCTTTCTACTTGTTTTTATGCTAAATCCATCAAATATTGCAAAGTCTACTTCTATTTTGGTTTTTCATGTCTTTCAGGCAAAAAGGCACTATTTTAGGCATTTTCAAGCAAAATCAAATACATGGAAGAGTTCTCATCATCAAGAGGAGATCACCCAAGAAATTTCATGCAAATAGGAGCAAGCCAACAAATTACAGTAGTGTCATAATCTATTTTACGGTACCGTAATTCCAAATGGTATCGTAAAATCCGAACACTGCTGTAATTTGTGAAGATTTCCGAACATAAAGATTTTCCGATTTTATGGTACTAGCCGTAAGCAATATTACGGTACCGTATTTCGAATTGTGGCAGAATAGAAACCTTAGTCGATTTTACGGCACAGCCGTAAACCAGTTTACGGGCCGTATTTTCCAGACATCTTCAGAACAGAAAGTTGCCCTGAAATTACGGCACTGGCGGTAAACCAGTTTACGGGCCATATTTTCCAAGACGACATCGGCACAGAAGAGTCAAGAGATTTTACGGCACCAGCCGTAAACAATTACACGGCCGCAAATTCGATTTTGAACGCAACGCCCAGGTCAATGTCCACGCCCGATCCTTGCGGAGATAATTTCGGATGATCCAGAAGTTTATATTCGATGCTGTAAGAAGCAAAAGGGGAGCTTTTCAAGAGAGGATTACGGAGAGACCAAAGGCCCCAATTTTGATCGACCGTCGAGGGAGAAATCGCGATCCACGCTACCGCCGAGGGTTTCACTGCCGCGCTCGATCCAGACGACCTCCGGCCACGATTTTTCTACCGAAGCATCGCCCGGTGAAGGAGACAACATGCCAGAAGTTTCAGATCGAAAAGAGACAAATTGGAGGAGAAATCAAGGGAAGAAGGATCGCCACCACTATTCACGTCTTCTTTTGTAAAATACAGTTGTGAAATACTTCACAGCCGTGCCGTATTTTCTAAAAACTTTTCCTTTTGTTGATTTTTGATTTTATGAAATTATGGAATATTGTATTTCCTTCGCCATGCTAGCTTAAACTACTCTTGGGACATGGGGGAGTAGTTCACTTGACTTTTAATGATTAGATAACTTCTTTTTCCATATTTCGTTGAGTTTGATTTTAGCATGATGATTTTGCTCATGTGATAATTGTGCTTAGACTCTCTTTAAGTTCATATTATTAATTATGTACTTAGAATTTTCACTTGAGACTGAAAGGTAATTGCTTGAGAATTAGGAACCCTAGAATTGCATGTTAGGATCTCTTCCTTAGGTTAGAGCCATCTTGATCTTTTCTAGTAAAATAATTGCCATGATTATAACATGAATCTATAGATCGAGTCTATTTTTCAAACGTGGAGATCTTGTGCGAAAGCAAAGATCAGAACGTTGGAGGTCCTTGAGCAAAACTAGTTGCGAGACTCGGATGCACGAAAGTGATCCTTGAGACTCCACTAGAGATTCTAGAGCTCGGATGCACGAAAGTGATCCTTGAGTTCATCCTTTGATAATATCTTCTTCATGATGAAATTGAATCAACGAAATCCTTATTCATGTCTAGTCATAAAAGTTTAAGTGAACGAAACCCTAGTCCTAGCTTTTCTCTCTGATAATCACACTTTTAGTTACCGATTGCTTTTCTCACGACCTCGACTTGCCTAGATAGTAAGAAATCAACTATTTAGTATTCGACAACGTAGTTCCTTGTGGATTCGATACTTTTTTATTACTTTGTATACCCGTGCACTTGCGGTTTAACAACAAGTTTTAGGTGCCATTGATGGAGGCAGTAGCCCTGCTCTGAGGAGATCTGGTCGGACCCGTAGGGTACCTAATCGATATGGGTTCCCTTAGGGTTCCATTTCTTGCATGGCATTTAGGGTA
>JANTFE010000728.1:36880-48952 GCA_027562315.1 Costus pulverulentus
TGATCATATATATTCATGCAATCGATCTAGTTGAAACCCTAGAAATTTTTCATGCGCCCCCTATTAGGGTTTCACCCCCTTTGCGCTCCCCCTTGAAGGGGACTTTCACTTGCTAGCACAAGGAACGACAAGGAGTAGTCAACTCTCATCTTGTGTGCGCACGTTTTGGCGGAGAACCATTTTCGTTCTCTCTGCTTCCAAGTCGCCATCCAAGCAATGGCTATGGTATGATCCCTTGTTGATCTTTGCAATCTTTTAACAAGTTGATCTTATGTTCATACATGCGATCCTAGAAACCCTAGCTTCCGCTTTGCGATTTTATACATATGCGCCTATTAGGGTTTCGCCCCCCCCCCCCCCCCCCCCCCCCCCCCCCCTTGTAGATGGGACTTTCAATTTGCGCCAGGCATGCCCCAATATGCCCTTGGCGCCAATGGGGTTTGCTTTTCTCCCCATTATACCCTTTTAGCCCAATTCTCTTATCATGATAACCTATTATTCGGCCTCATTGGATAATGAGCAAGCCCAAACTTCATTGCATGGGATGATTAAGCTATTGGATCCAATCCAATGCAACCCTAATCCAAATTTGACCAACCATGGTCAAATACGGGTCAACCTGCCAAAAATGAAGTTTGGCTCCAGTAACACTCTTTCATCTAAGCAGGTCCATTGGCGCTGACGAAATCTCCCAAATAGATCCGAGCTATCCAATAACTCGATCATAAGGCTTCCCAATCAATACGAGAACTCGAGTATCAAGGTGTGCGACCCTGTAGATTCCTCTAACATTGGCAGTGCTGACCAAAGATCACCACAAACAGTGAGTGGCACCTAGCAGTGCATCGCTGCTACCCAGGTCATTGGAATGGATATCAACATCGACATCCCCATCATCGCAATAAGGTACAGATGCATTACAGTCTCTTTGCCGAATTGATATCCGATTGGACAAGTGTGTCACCACTTGTTTTCACCCAATCACATGGTCATGACTAAATTAGGTTCGCACCTGGGTATGGCCATACACTCTCAGTCATAGAACCATAGAGGAGCTCCATGGATATCAAGCTTCCTTCTGGAAGGGGCAAATCCTCTGTCTATTTATTGACCTTTTCATATGGGTCGTGACATACTCAATGACAACCGTTATAACCTCCCAATTACAGTGAGGTGTTAGGTTGCATCAAACCATGTTCCTAACCATATAGAAGAGTCAATGACCTCAAGTCTAAGGATCAATGCATCTCCTATCACTTGTGAGGGTAACTCATGACACCAAGTCATAGCCTCATAGCAGGTCAGTCCAGTATATCCACCACTGATAAACCCATATGTCTGCGTTAGCACCGCGTGCCCAACCAGCCCATATACCAGTCTCACAAGTACCATAGCTATCCCATATCCACTAAGGTACATTGACTGGGGACAATAGTTTGAGCACAGATCCAATTTGTCTCCTGGGACATTATCATGTAAGTATATAATTGCAGATGTAGACAAACATTGATAATGACAATGCCATAATGATATATAAATATCTGAGTGAAGTAGTATAAAGATGGACCAATACTAGGTCTCAGGGCATGTGCACCAACAGTTGGCAGTGATGAACTAAGGTCATCACAAGCAGTGAGTGGCACCTGGCAGTGCATTGCTGCTACCCAAGTCATCAAAATGGATATCGACATCGACATCCCCATCATCGCAACAAGATACCGATGCATTATAGTCTCTTTGCGAAACTAATATCCGATTGCACAAATGTGTCAACTTGTTTTCACGCAATCTCATGGTCATGACTAAATCATTCTTTCACCTGGGCATGGCCACATACACTTTTAGTCATGCTACCATAGGGGGCCCGTGGATATCAAGCTTCCCTCAGGAAGGGGCAAATCCTTTATCTATACATTGATCTTCTCATATGGGTCGTGACATACTCAATGACAACCGTTATAACCTCCCAACTACAGTGAGGTGTAAGGTTGTATCAAACCATGTCCCTAATCATATAAAAGAATCAATGACCTCAAGTCAAGAGATCAATGTATCTCTTGTCACTTGTAAAGATGACTCTTGACACCAAGTCATAGCCTCACAGTGGGTTAATCTAGTATATCCACCATTGATATACCCATATGACTCCGTGAGCACCTTGTGCCTAACCAACCAATATACCAGTCTCACATGTACTAGAGTTGTCCCATATCCACTCAGGTACTTGACTGGGGACAATAGCTTGAGCATAAATACAATTGTCACTAGGGACATAATCATACAAATACATAATTATAGATGTAAGTAAAGCATAATAACGATAATGCCAAAACGATATATATAATAAATACCAATGTCAAGTAGTACAAAAGATAAATAAATAACAGGTCTTAGGGCATAAACACCAGCAAAGTGAACAAGTCGAGGTAACAAATCATGAATTAAATAAATTTTAGAACGCACAGTTTCAACAGCAAGAACAGACTAGGCCCTTAAACTTGATGATGCTCTCTCGGCGTATCGAATTGCCTTCAAGACTCCCATAGGAATGTCTACATTTTTGCTGGTATATGGGAAGTATTATCATCTACTAGTTGAGCTTGAACATAAGGCGTTCTGGGCAATTAGAGCTTTGAACTATGATTTCAAAATAGGAGGTGAGAAAAGGAAGTTAGATCTGAATGAACTTGATGAGATACGACACGAGGCATATGAGAATGCCAAGATCTATAAGGAACGAACCAAGAGGTTCCATGATAAATGCATAGCTCATAAAGAATTTGAAGCTAGAGATTTCATCCTACTTTTCAATTTGAGGCTCAAGTTATTTTCGGGGAAATTACGATCTAGATGGACTGGTCCTTACACAATGAAGAATATCTATCTGTATGGAGTAGTGGACATCTATAATGACCCATTTAGAACTTTCAAAGTCAATGAGCAACATTTAAAGCTTTCTAATTTCCCAACACCATTCAAAAAGGGAGTTTCCATCTTCTCTCTAATATTCATACTTTATCACTGCTTTTGATGTCAAGTTAGCAACAATAAACTAGCACTTCTTGGGAGGCAACCCAAGTGTTTTCTTTTCTTTTCTTTCGTGTTTCATTTTTTATTTTTGTTGAATTCTTATCTTATCTAGTGATTGCTATCCATTTCAGGGATGATTGCATATGAACTGAACATTGAGGACATCGATGTGAAGAATACGGCCAGGATATAATTTTTATTACAATTGTAATCTCGCTATTTCATGCAGATAAGTTGTATTTTTTTAAAAAAATATGAGAAAATTATGACTCTGACCATAAGCTACATTACGACCATGGAATCTATTAGTGTTCATGCCCTGCAGACCAATATATGAACATGGTCCGACATTATTTGAATGTACTTTGATAAAATTAGTACAATTGATAAAGGCATGGTCGTTATTATGCAGATTGCTTTACCTGTGTTGATGTATTCAATTGCATAAATAATGTCCCATGAGTATGTTTCGATCCATTCTCATAGCAATCATCAGTCAAGGTGCCTTAGCTGATAAGGGATAGCTTTGGTGTATGTGAGACTGGTGTATGGGCTGGATAGGTGCGAGGCATAGTAACGCAGAGATATAGGTGCTTTAGCACTAGTTGCACCGTAGTGATCCACCGTGAGGATTGACTTGTCTAGTCAACAAGTCAATCTCACATGCATGAGGTTTGCATCGATCCTTAAACTTGAGGTATTCATGTCTGGGTATGATAATGGATATGTTTTGATATAGTCTTACATTTCTTCGTAATTGGGTGATCAAAACGACTATCATTGGGCATATCTTAAGTCATATGGGGATATGGGTGACCAATAGCAGGATTTGCCCCTTCCTTAATTGGAAGTTTGATATCCATAAGGGGCGCCCCACCACATTGGTGCATGACAGGAATATATGACCATACTGTTAGAGTCATGACCAATAAATTGAATCAATAAATATGAGACTAATCCAATGGTAGGATATCAGTTCAGGCAAAGGGATCAAGAATGCATGGGAATCCTCATTGCTTGTTAGAGAGTTGTTGCCCAATTACTTTAGTCCTATGACATGGGTAGTAGTGATGTATTACTAGATACCTCTCACTACTTATGATGTTTTATCATCATTGTCATCGTCATATGGATTCTACAGGGTCACACACAATAGACTCTTGACGTTGTATTTTGATCTGGATATCTTGGGATATATTTGAGTTCATTCTAATTCTGAGTCCAAGATAGATTTATATTTGAATCTGAGTCCAATTAGGATTCATGGGTTTATGTATATCCTGGTCAAGTTTATACTCTGTATGGGTGCTGGACTTCGACTTGGGATTATAAACCATGTTGGATTCGAATCCTAATTTAATTAGGAGTTAGAATCCTAATCCAACTTGCAGTTGGAATCCTAATCCTATTAGTAATTGGAATCCTAATCCTACTAGGAGTTGGAATCTTAATTTAATTAGGAGTTGGAATCCTAATTCTACTAGGAGTTGGAATCCTAATGCAACTAGGATTCAAATTCTAATGAGAATTGGATTTAGATTAGGCCCATAGTGGTTGGGTGCAAATCCTAATCCAACAAGGATTCAAAGTTTGAGCCTTATGTATTTTGATGACACCAAAATATATAGAATATTTTGTATCATTTTATATATCTTTTAATGCTAAATTGAAGATCTTTTGCTTATTTTTATGCTAAATTTATCAAATATTGCAAAGTCTACTTCTATTTTGGTTTTTCATGATTTTCAGGTAAAAAGGCACTATTTTGAGGCGTTTTTGAGAAAAATCAAAAACATGAAAAAGTTACCATCATTAAGAGGAGATCACTTAATAAATTTCACGCAAATCGAAGCAACCAACCAAAATACGGTAGTGTCGTATTCTATATTACAGTACCGTATTTCCGTACGATATTGTAATATCAAAGCACTGCCGTAAATTGGTGGAATTTTTGGCCAGAAGGTTTAATGAAAAATACGGCAATGCCGTAAAACTTAACACTGCCGTATTTTGAAGCGCATTCAGAATAGAGATAATTCTTGATTTTACGGCACTTCCGTAAACTTTGACACGGGTCATATTTTGCAGACGAAGTGCCGTGTCAAAGTTTAGGTAGTGCCGTAAAATCAGGAATTATCTCTGTTCTGAATGCGCTTCAAAATACGGCAGTGTTAAGATTTATGGCAGTGCTGTATTTTTCATTAAACCTTCTAGTCGGAAATTCCACCAATTTACGGTAGTGCTATGATATTACGGTATTATACGGAAATACGATACCGTAATAAAGAATACGGCACTACCGTATTTTGGTTGGTTGCTCCGATTTGCGTGAAATTTGTCAAGTGATCTCCTCTTGATGATGGTAACTTTTCCATGTCTTTGATTTTTCTCGAAAACGTCTTAAAATAGTGCCTTTTTACCTGAAAATCATGAAAAACCAAAATAGAAGTAGATTTTGCAATATTTGATAAATTTAGCATAAAAATAAACAAAAGATCTTCAATTTAGCATGAAGAGATATATAAAATGATACAAAATATACTATATATTTTGGTGTCATCAAAATACATAAGGCTCAAACTTTGCTTGTCCTCAAGCAAAAATCAAAAATTGATTAAAAGAATAACCTTTTCATGCTCAATAAATTTCTAAAATACAATCATCAATGAAAAATTCTATCAATTGTTTTATAAAACTTCATATACATATATCATGCTTAGAACTCAACCCTCTAGGTCCACAATTCAATCAAATAAAACTTTGCAACTCGTATAATAATTAGAATTTTCAATCTCAAAACTTCACCCAATTTCAGTTCAAATCTATCATACTTTTGTTTATAAGAATTAGGTTTCCAAGATCTTTTTGCACACATAAATTTTTTTTTTTATGTATTTGATTATTTTGGCAAAGATGACATGTACTCACTTAGATATATACTTTTTATTTTGACTTCAACCCTTGTCTTCGGTACCACTGTTAATTTTATACAGTGCTAAGTGGAGGAGTCTTATCATTTTTCACTCTCATTATCTTTTATATAGACTTCATCCCATGTCTTAGGTACCACTATCAATTTTACATAGTGCCAAGTACGGGAGTCTCTCACTATTTTTTATGGATCTTAGATTCTTATTTCCCAACAAATCGCAAAAATAGACTAAACATCTACTAGGTTGATCAATTGATCTCAATTCTCAAATCATACTCATATACTCATTTTATTCAAAAGGATAGTTTCACTTTTAGATTTTATCCCTCAAATAATATATCTACCCAAAATTTCATGCATCAACCAATGTCAAATTTCAAAAGATAGATATGCATTGAAGAAATAAATGTAACATGATAAGTTTAGTTGTAATCACAAGCTTGAATTCACTATCATCAAGAATTAAACAAATCATCAACATTATTTTCACAAACAAATTAAGGCTATAAATCACATCAATCTAAAATATACTTTTCATTAAAACATCACAATATCATATCATCAAGAATATAAAAATATCATCATCATGTAGCATAACCATAATGAAGATAAAACTTAGTAGATAAAGCTCAGAATTTATCCATACAACCATATTGAAAAGAAATGTTAGTAAATAAAATCCATAACACAATCCATATCAAATGTCAAAAACCAATGCCAATATTACACAACAACATCGAATTAAAATATTTTGAATTTATTAGTGTGGGCACGAGAAGTTTGGAAGAGTTAGCCTTCCCTATAAAACATGGAACATCGATAAGATATGGAAAGGTAATATAGCAAAGAAGTAAGGGAGGATGATACTTACAAAACATCTAATGCACATCATCAGGGTGTGTAGCCTCAGCGTCATAATGTGGTTGCCCTCCTTGATCACCGTAGTAGCCATAACTCCTTTGGTCTTCATATCCAAAGCGATCATAGAGGAAATTCCCCATGTCCTCCATATGGCCGCTCAATCTTTCTACATCTTGATGGAGGTGTCCAAGAGACTTAGTCACCTTCCCCAAGGAGTCAATCACCCTCTTGATGCGGCACTCCTGATTATACATCTGTGCATGCAGAGCCTGGAATCCGGGATCATGAGCACTAGGAAACCCTCCTCTAGGTGTGTGTCAAGAATCACCAGCAGGGTGTGAAGAATCATGATGGGGTGACTCAATGCCAAAGGGGTCACCTCTTCCACCCCTTTCGGGTGGCAGCAGGACAGTGTCAAGTGGTGGTGTAAAGGTTGCCTCGGCGGCACTCGGAGATAACTTCCAATTTGCTCTATCTCTGACGGTGGTTTTCTCAATGTGGGGTAAAGGTAGAGTAGGGACATTTGGTCCAAGGACCAAACAAAAGGTATCCCCCTCTCTAACAATCATTTTCATAGCCATGCAAAACTCAATATCAAGCCTTGCATTCCCCTTTGCTAATTCTACTCCATAGGGCTCAACTCCTAAATACTGGGCTATAGGAGTTATCAATCCTCCTATCACAATAGCTCCTCTCTTTGCCCTAGCAACCTTGCCCATGTGCTTCATCATAAAGTAAGCAACATCCACAGCAAAACCATTAAGCATCCCCCAAAGAAAATAAAGCTCATGTTGACGGACCATACCATCGCTATCTCCTCTACCAAACACGGTGTGTGCTAGCACTCTATGTGCATACTTGATACATGGGTTCATGATCTTTAAAGCTCTAGCATAAACAAAAAAAAAGTGACTTTCATCAGTGATTTCATTCCAAAAAATTCCCTCCACAAATCCTAGGGGCATCTGAGTGTATCCCCCTGTGCTCAACACAAAAATATCTCTAATCTCCTGCAGTGTCAGTTTCCTTTCTTCATTGGCCAGTCTAAATGTGATCTTCCTTTCAGCAGGGCCATTTGAGTATTCTTTCAAGTCAATGATCAAACTACTCAAAAATTCCAAAACCAATGGTAAATATGTGGGTCGATGCATATGAAAAAATCTCTTGGATTTTATCCTATCAAACATCCACAACACATCCTCATACAGTCCTAAGGATTCCAAAGTCCTTCTGTCAACATATTTTGTGTTGATCACCTTCCTCTCCAAAATCTGATTATATCTAGTCTCCTGCATCTCATTTCTAAAAATTATCCCATGTGGATTTTTAGGTTGAGAAGGTTCAGCTGGGGCTTTCCCCTTCTTCCTTTGAAAGATGGCCTTTGTCCTTGGTGCCATTTCAAACTATCACGCTGCAAACTACATGTTTAATGCAAATATAGCAATATAATGACATGATTTTTCATTCTAAGCAAGGTTCACAGATAACATCAGTTTAATCATAGCTATCACTCCTGAAAATTCATTTTAAAATCAAAACAGAGGAAAACTGGGTGGAAAACAAAGTGGAAAGCATGCGTATAAGCTCAATCTCGCTCAATACACTCTTCAAATCGGTTTAAAAACTCCAGAGTTGAACTAGAATGTTACCTATCCTTTAAAAAGTATTTACGAACAAAAATCTCTTCAAACGGTTAAGAAACGAGGAAGAACAAGTGAAAGGGACGAAACTTGCATGTAAACTCGCTAAAATGGTAAAATCGGGCAAAAGTGTACCCAGTCGACGGCAATAACTGGACGAGAAGAGTCGCCGGCGTCCACTAATGGTTAGAGAAGGTCGGAGACGTGAGAACGGTGCGAGAACGAGATATAACGAGGGGAAAAACCCTAAAAACGGCCCGTGAAAACCCTAAAAACAGCACAGGACTCGCGTGCCAGAATTCAAAATACGGCAGTGTAAAGTTTTACGGTACCACCATAAAATCTCGGCAATCCTCTGTTCAAAAATGACTCAAAATTACGGTACCGTGAAATAGTTTACGGTACCACCATAAAAATAGTGAAGTAAAAATAGTTTACTTCAAATCTTCGATATATTGTCGAAAAGATAGGGAAATAACCTGCATTTCACAAATAATCAAAAAATAGTGAAGATTCTGAACTTAATGGTAAAAGATATCAAATTTTTAATATAAAATATAACTTAAGCCTAAAATGATGGTATAGATAATACTCTAAATCCTATAAAAATAACACCTATCACTGTACTAATCCCTTCTTAACACAACGACTTCCTCTAGACGACTTCAGGACCAGCAGAACGCGAGGCGATTTCTTCTAATTTTGTCGAAGGAACGCAATTGTTCGCCTCTTGCATTCGTCCGACAAATCAGGTGCCGACGTTTGCTCTTCCTTTAATCCCAGTCTCTACTACCATGCTATCTTTCATGACTTTTTCTATAGGGGACTTCTCTCGACGTTACTACCTGACAGTCTCTGCCTTGTCACTGGAACTGCTCTACTATGCCACTGCTACCGCCGTGATTGAAGTTTATTCGCCGATCCTACTTCTCCACTACTATCAAATTTCTACAAGAACTGATATTGCTTTGCTAGTCTTCTCTTCACGGTTCCACTAATCTTGCAATTTGCTCCTGCACTATGTCCCCAAAATGAAAGCTGAGCGCCCGAAAATCAACTAGCAACATTCCTCCTCAAGGGCATCGACTGCCTTCTTCTTCCTCATCTGAGCCTTCATCGGTTGAACCAAATCCACATCACAACTCTACATTTGGATTTCGCATGCGCAACCTAGTCCAAGAGCGCAAGTGTCATCTTCTCTGGATGTCCTGCTAAATTCACATGACGACAATGAGGACGATCTTTAAGAGGAAGATGATGAGATGAGCACCAACCATGACCCTAACTGATATTGTGACTATTGCTACGTATTTATCCACATTTTGTGTTCTTTACATGCTATGCATAGGGACTATGCATAATCTAAGTCTGGGAGATTGTGAGTTGGGTTCATTTTCAAAACTTATTATATAGTAACTCAATACTTATGCTTTGAAGATACATTTCATATGCCGATATTTTCAATGTTAGTATCTTCTGATGATGGCATATTTTGATGACACATTTCACACTGTTATTCTGATTTTTTATGAAGTAATCTAGCAAGACACCCCTGGTTCCGATATTGGATTACACTATCTAATTTCTAAAATATTGATGATTTACAGATGATAACAAGTGATTTAGTTTTTGTTTTGCATGAAAATCATAATAGCTTGAAGATTTATGATTAACTCCTTGGTACATTATTATTATGATGTGAATCTTAGTTTAAAGTTAGGTAATTCATATGATCATCTTATTTGATGGAAAAAGACTATATAGTGACGTATCCGATTTTTGATTGAGGTTTTTGTTTTCAAGGTTTGTTTATAATCTCCCTATGGAAGTACGTACCTCTATCTATTTGATTCACCTTACTACTTGTTAGTTAAGATCAATGCACTTATTTGATAGTTGTTTTCCCCTCTTAAAATGAAAAAAAATCAAAAAGAAAATAAAATAGACTACTCTACTTGGCACTGCAAAAAATTAGTAGTGGTACTGAAGATATGAGTTGAAGTCTACAAAAAAAGACTGCTCTACTTGGCACTGTAAAAAATTGGTAGTGGTACCAAAGAAATTAGTTGAAGTCAAAAGAAAAAAGATGAAAATAACACAAATAAGAATGCATTGGTGTTATTCCAACTCGTGTCTTTGGATGAATCAGGTTTGAACAGAGTACATAAACCACACAGAAGATTATTGTAGCTTATGAAGGTAAACCTCATCTAATTTTGTGTTTTGGATCTTCAATCCTTTATTCTTGACAGTAGATTTATTTGAATCCCATCACTTCCTGAGGTTTGCTCATAATGATATTTTCCTAGGACACAAGATCTTACAAGCTTGACTTGATTTCATCTTTTTCTGATTACCACTCTTATCTTTATATGCTTGAGAACAAGCAATGGTCTAAGTCTGGGAGAATTTGATGTCTCATATTTTTATAGTCTTTTAGACCTATATTTACTAGTGAATCGTGACATATTATCACGTGCTTACATCCCTTTCTGGCTTATTTTATTAACTTTCTTCATAAGCTTCACTACTTGTCATATTGGATGAATATAGGACCTTTCACTCACTTTTAATCTATTTGGAAGTTTATTTACACCCCCCGAGTGAAGCAAGAACCTTGACAAGAAGTTTGGCATCAATCGGGACCAATTTCTAGAATTACGGCCAAGGGCATAATCTACATTATGACCGTAATTACTAGTTTGACTTTCCAATGAGCCCGTTTTTAAGCATCCATAGTCATAATCCAAGGTCGTGCCCTTAACTTTCCTAACAGATGCCTCTCTTAAGACAAAAACCTTGACATAAGACATTACGAGTATGACCGTAATTTCAGCTTGACCGTAATCATGAGATCGGCAATCTTTGACATCAAACTATGGTCGGAATTCAAGTCAAGTCAAATATCAACTCACCTGCAAAATTTTTGATGAAACAGAGTCTGCCACTGAAATTACGGGCATGGCCATATTCTCCATTATGCTCGTAATGGCACTAATGAGCATTTAAGGTAAAATCAACATAACTTCTCTGTTACAAATCCGTTTTGAGCGTTCTTGGTATCAAAATGACGAGCATTAAATGTGCCATAATTGTATGAGCACTTCAAAATAAAAGATCATCAATGATGGCATTACGGGCATGCTCGTAATCTTGATTATGCCCGTAATCTCTCAGCAACCAAATTGAAAACGGCCATAACTCACTCATTATAGCTCGTTTTGGACGTTTTTAGTGTCCAAACATAGATAATTAAAAGGGCTATAATTGTGGATCTCAAAATGCACTTTTGAAGTAATAAAAGATGCAAAATTCTCTGAAGAAAGTAGTGCCTAATTGGGGCTCAAGGGGGGCTAGTAAGTTTTGCAAAGGGAGAAAGGCTTGGCGACAACAAGGGAGGAGGAAGGGACCGTGCATTCCATTCTAGAAGTTTTGAGGGAAAGTTGCAATGCTTTTTTATAAGAGTTTGCTTTCTCTTTCTTCTATCTTCTCTTTAGTTCCTTCTGTTGGGGTATGCCCTTAAGGCTAATGTTTGAGGCCTTTGGGATTGTACTAGTATCATGTAATAAACTCTTGTGTTTATAAAGGCATGGTTATTATTCAGGTTGT
>JANTFE010007210.1:3030-16587 GCA_027562315.1 Costus pulverulentus
TTGACGAGAAAGAAGAGCTTTCGGCCAAGAAGGAGCTATCATCTCATCTCCTCAACACAAAGGAAATCTTGGCAATTGTTGCTAGCACAAGAGTTGCGCAAGGAGTAATAATTTGATTGATGAACATCTTTATATATCTAATCATTGAAAATCAAAGTGGATGAAACCCTAGTCCCAATTTCTCTCTGATAGTAATTTTTTGCATTTTTTCGATTCTTACTTTGCTATTATTCGATCGCCTAGATAGTGAAAAATCAATTATTCGATACTTGACAACGCAAGTCTCTCTATGGGATCTATATTTTCTTTATTGCTTTGAGTATCTGTGCAATTGCGGACACTACAAGTTAGGGACAATAAGTTTTTGGAGCCGTGCCAAGGAGTGACAATAGCCCTGTACGCCAATAGCTTTGGCCGCGACACCTGAAACGAGTTTACCTGCTTGTATTTAAAAGTGTGTCCTTTCGGATCACATCACTATGGCACCTGAACTTCAGGTGCAATATGAGGGGCATAACGCTTTTTAGATAATTACTCATTTGAAAAAGATGTTCGAGGCTCAGGCTAGAATTTAGAGATATGACACTGCAAAAGCAGTCTTTCGGTGAAAGTTATCTAAGGGTGCACCAGTGAGACCCCATGTACTAAAGTTGATAGGGAACGTGGATCATCTCAAGAAACTGGGACACACCATAGTTAACAAGTTGGTTGTGGATATTAATCTGCAGTCCTGCCCCGTAGCTTCAGTCAATTTATTATAAATTTTAACATGAACCGAATTGAATGCACTCGGGAGGAACTATTGAATATGCTCCAAACAGCTGAGCGTGAAATGTGCAAGACCATACCAAATTCTGTTCTTTTGGTCCCTGCGACCAAGAAGATTAAGAAGAAGGGTAAGGTATGTACTAAGGGTAGTGCCAAAGGTCCTACCAAAGCACTAAAGAGAAAGGCAAAGAAGTCAAAGGATCAAAGATACTTCCACTGTGGCGAGTAGGGCCACTAGAGGAGGGACTGCAAGCAACTTCAGATTCAGGAGAAGAAAGGCAAGGCCTTAACTTCTAGCTCAGGTATTTATGTTACCGAAGTCAACCTTTCAACTTCTATGTCATGGGTATTTGATATCGCATGTGGAACTCATATTTGTACAAATATGCAGGGTCTCAAGAAAAGTATATCGGTGCGGCCTGGAGAGATTGACCTACGGGTTGGAAACGAGGCACAAGTTGCTGTTGTTGCTGTAGGAGTTTTGACCATCTCCCTGCCTTTTGGACTTTAATTAGAGCTAGATAATTGCTATTATTTACCTTCACTCACCAAAAACATTATATCCATTCCTTGCTTGGGAAAGAAAGGATTTATATTTCAAATAAAGAAGAACTCTTGCTCCTTTTTATTCGCAAATATGTTTTGTGGGAAGGGTACATTATGCAACAGTTTATATGTCCTGGACATGAATAGCTCTAATTATAACATAAATAATAAAATGACCAAACTGAGTGGTTTAGTTGGTGCTTTCCTATGGCATTGTCGATTAGCCCATATCAACAAGAATCGCATTCAACAACTCTATGCAAATGGGTTATTATATTCAAGTTCCTTGGAGGAATTTGATACATGTGAACCTTGTTTATTAGGGAAGATGACAAAAGCGCCCTTCACCAGGACTGGTGAAAGGGCAGGAGGTTTATTGGATCTTATACACAGTGATGTGTATGGGCCATTCAGTAAACAAGCCAGAGGAGGGTATAGCTACATCATCACATTTACTGATGATTTCAATAGATATGGTAATGTCTACTTGATGAGACATAAATCTGAATCCTTTGAGAAATTCAAGGAGTTCAAACATGAATTAGAGAACTAGCTTGGTACATCCATTAAGACTCTTCGATCAGATCTTGGTGGAGAGTACCTAAGCGGTGAGTTCTTTGACTATCTTAGAGAGTGTGGGATCCTATCCCAACTCACTCCTCCTAGAACACCTCAATTGAATGGTGTCTCTGAAAGGATAAATCAAACCTTGTTAGACATGGTTCGATCTATGATGAGTCATGCAACTCTATCTCCCTCATTCTGGGGTCATGCAATTTACACAGCTTCTCTTATACTGAATAACATTCCATCTAAGAGTGTCTCCAAGATTCCATACGAGGTATGGTGTGGAGACGCCCTAACCTCTCTTTTATCAGGATCTGGGGATGTGAGGCTTATGTCAAACGTTAGGATTCTAGCAAGCTAGAACCTAGATTTGATAATTGTGTGTTTGTGGGGTATCTTAAGGAAACTAAAGGATACTACTTCTATATTCCCACCGAGAATAAAGTCTTTGTTGTTCGGGGTGCTGTCTTTCTAGAGAAGGAATTTCTCATGAAAGAAGTCAGTGGGAGCAAGTTTAACTTAGACGAGGTCCAAGTGCAACAACAAGACACATAGATGGATCCTGAGCCACCTGCACCGGTTGTTATACAACCAGAAGCTCAGACATATGTCCCACGTAGGTCTGGGAGGATTTGTCGTGCACCTGAGAGGTATGGGTCGCTGCCGACCCAACATGACGGGATCTTCATCTTTGAGGATGAACCCATGACCTATGATGAGGCGGTCACTGGACCGGACTCTTGAGAAATGGCTTGAAGCCATGAGATCTGAGATAGATTTCATGTTAGCTAACCAAGTATGGGATTTGGTTGAGCTACCTGATGGGGTAAAGCCCATAGGCTATAAATGGGTCTTCAAAAGGAAGACTGACATGGATGGCAACATAGTTACTTATAAGGATAGACTAGTAGCTAAAGGTTTTAGACAGGTCCACGGGGTGGACTATGATGAAACCTTCTCGCTAGTTGCCATGATCAAATCCATTCGGATTCTGCTTGCTATAGCTGCATATCATGACTATAAGATAGGGCAGATGGATGTTAAGACAGTGTTCCTTAATGAGAAGCTGACAGAGGATTTTATATGACACAACCTAATGGTTTCATCTATCCTGCAGATGCCAATAAGGTCTGCAGACTAAAGACATCCATTTATGGATTAAAGAAAGCATCTCGAAGTTGGAATCTTCAGTTTGATGAAGCTATGAGAGATTATGGCTATATCAAAAGCGAAGACGATGCTTGTGTGTAAAGAAAATTCAGTGGGAGCTTGGTGATTTTTCTGGTCTTGTATGTCGATGACATATTGCTCATCAGAAATGACATCCCTAGTCTTCAGTCTGTGAAGAGATGGTTAGGGGAGTATTTCAAGATGTGAGGATATACCGGGATAGATCCAAGATGCTCCTAGCCCTGAGTCAAAGTACCTACATTGATAAGGTCCTGAAAAGGTTCAACTTGGAGCAATCCAATAAGGGATACCTTCCAGTGAGACATGGCCTTGCTCACCTAAAGAGCTAGTGTCCCACCACACATGTTGAGAGGGATGACATGAGTTGAGTGCCCTATGCCTCGGCAGTGGGATCGATCATGTATGCAATGTTGTGTACTAGACCAGACGTGGCTTATGTTGTGAGCATAACCAACCGATACCAATCCAATCTAGGTCTGCAGCACTGGGTAGCTGTAAAGAACATCCTAAAGTATCTAAGAAGAACTAAGAACTTATTCTTGGTCTATGGTGGATAGGAAGAGCTCAGTGTTTAGGGCTACACTAATGCATCGTTCCAGTCTGACCTGGATGACTTCAGATTACAGGCAGGCTATGTGTTCTAGATGAATGGAGGTGTTGTATGCTGGAAAAGCTTCAAGCAATTCAGCATAGCCTATGCTACAACCGAAGCTAAGTATGTCGCCGCTTCTGATGTAGCCAAAGAAGTTGTTTAGATAAAGATGTTCATATCTGATCTTCAGGTGGTTCCATCTACTGTGGATCCCATTGAACTCTATTGTGACAACAATGGGGCAATTGCACAAGCAAAGGAACCACGGTCTCGTTAAAGTTCCAAACACATACTTAGGAGATTTCACCTCATCAGAGAGATCATTGACAGAGGTGATGTCAAGATTAGCAGAGCTGACACAGAGAACAATATTGTAGACCCACTAACCAAGGCTTTAGTGCATCAGAAGCATGATGGTCATGCCTGGGATATGGGATTGAGGTTCCTCAATTTCTAGGTCCAAGTGCAAGTGGGAGATTGTTAGTGTTTATGCCCTAAGACCTAGTTATGGTCTACTTTATGTACTACTTGATATAGATATTCCCTATAAATATCATTCTGGCATTGTCATTATCATTGTTTGCTTGCATCTGCGATTCTGTACTTACATGATAATGTCTTAGGAAACAGATTAAATCTGTGCTCGAACTCTAGTCCCCAGTCAAGTACCTCGGTGGATATGGGACAGCTTTGGTACATAAGAGACTAGTACATGGGCTAGTTAGGCACGAGGTGCTAACGCCGACATATGGGTATATCATTGGTTGATATACTGGACCGACCTGCTGTGAAGCAATTATTTAATGTCATAAGTTATCTTCACAAGTGACAGGAAATGCATTTATCCCTTGACTTGAGGTGTTTGACTATTCTATATGATTAGGGACATGCTTTGATACAACCTAACACCTTGCCGTAGTTGGTACATTATAACGATTGTCATTGAGCATGTCACGACCCATATGAGAAGGTCAATCTACATACAGAGGATTTGCCCCTTTTTGAAGGAAACTTGATATGCATGGTGCTCTTCTATAGTTCTATAACTGAAAGTGTATGGCCATACATAGGTGAGAACCTGATTTTGTCATGACCATGAGATTGGGTGAAAACAAGTGATGACACACTTGTCCAATCAGATATCAGTTTGACAAAATAACTATAATGTATCTGTACCTAGTTGCGATGATGGGGATGTCGATGTTGATATCCATTCCAATGACTTGGGTAGCAGCGATGCACTGCTAGGTGCCACTCAGTGCTTGTGACGACCTTAGGTCATCATTGCCAATGTCAGAGGAACGCACAGGGTCACACACCTTGATACTCGAGTTTTCGTACTGATTGGGTAGCCTTTAGATCGAGTTATTGGATAACACAGATCTATTTCAGAGATTTCATCAGCGCCAATGGGCCTGCCTGATGAGATGGAAGAAACTTATTGGAGCCAACTTTCATTTTTAGCATATTGACCCAATTAACCATGGTTAGCCTCATTTGACCTTGGGTTAAATTGGATTAGATCCAATGACTTAGTTAACATGCATAATGGAGCTTGGGATAGGCCCATTACCCAATGGGGCTTGCTAATATATTGTATAAAAGAAATAAGAGGCTAAAACGGTATAATGGGGAGAATAATATGTCATGGGCGCATGAAGAATCCTAGTTGGACTAGGATTGGCGCATATGACATATAAGGTATCTTCAAGTGGTTAAATTTGATTAGGATATAATTTAATCACTTGAGATATTAATTGAGATTTGATGGGGTGCAAGTGGGGTAGATTATTAACATAATTGGAGTCCTAATTGGATTAGGACTTGCGCCCATACCCCATTAGGAAAACTTCTATCATGCAATGACTTGGTCTTTGCGAATTGATGAGAAGTTCGCCACATTAAGAAGGTGTTAGGCACATGTGGATGAATGCTTGCTTAGGAAAGGCATGGGCACATATGGATATAGTATTTAATAAAGTTATTTGATTAAATGAACTCCTTAATCAAAGCCAAATCGCCTAAACCTTCCAAGTAACTCAAACCGTCTCTTACTCCTATATAAGTGACCCTAACAGACCCTTTCATACATACTAATTCTCTTGAAGGCATGGAGACAAGAAGGGGGTGCAAGCTAGGTCGTCTCTTGGAGTTCCTCTTCCATCAAGGCCGAATTCTTCTTTCCTTTCCCTTCCTTGGCGCAAAGGAGAAAGAAGCTTGCGGTATTCTCTCTTCCTCTTCCTCCATTGGCGCAATCTCCCTTGGTCGTTGGCGCAAGTGATCAAGAGGCTCTCCTAAGGCATGGATCTTCTTCCCGAGGCTAGCACCGGACAAGGAAGAAGATGACTCGAAGCATCCGTGTGTGTGAGACTGCTGAGGGCGCACACTTGGGTGCCTACATCGGCATCGCCTCTTCTTGCATCAAGGTACTTTCTCCTCTCATCATGTCGACTCCCTTGCAAGACGATCTTCACTGGGTTTTTGGGACTAGCCTATTTCGAGGATATTATTTTGCTGCGTATGTAATCTGTAATGTCAAAATTTGTAAAATATCCCCGGGGTTTCCCAACCCAAGGAATGAATATGGAGAGTTTGGTTCAAATCCGATTTGATTTAGAGTCGAATCAAGTGAAAAACTAGAAGGGGTAAAAATTTTCATGGCCCATAATGTGTTTACGGCCGAGGCCATAATTGTTTCTGTGTCTACAGCTCTTTGTACACAAAAAGTTTCACGGACCATGAAGGATTCACGACCTCACCCGTGAAAGTTTCTGTGAACTTTTTAACTTAGCCGTTTTTCGCCCATTCGAATGCCAAAATTATAGCCAGCAACATAATTATAGCCAAGGTCGTAAATGTTGTGTTTTTCAATTTTTTTACTCTAAATTTGACATGTAAACTCGTAATCTTCTTGGGAATCGTGCTGTGACCTCAAAACTTGTGAGTCCATCATTTTTAATGCCATTTGTTCTGCATTTTGAATAAAACCAAGAAAAGTAAAGATTTCATACAAAATGAAGTAAAATCACTAAAAATTGGTATAAAATCATAAGATAAGCTCAAAATATCATATTGAATGTAGGCAAAAACATGGTGTAAATGCAACTCATCAACATTGAACCTAGTAGTGAGCCAACCTTAGAGACACCACCAGCTCATGGGCAGTCCTACCCTAGTTCGCCACCTCATGCGTGTGATGAGCCCTCACAGGGTTTTGATGAGCCACATCAGCCTGATGTTCCTAGACCTAGCTCACCTGCTCCATATAGGCCTCCTAAACCATTTCCTAGAGACTTGTTCAATCTAAGTTAGATAAGCAGTTTGAAAAAAATTTAGATGTCTTGAAGAAGCTTTATATAAATATTCCATTTACTGATGTTTTGTCTCAAATGCCCACTTATGCAAAATTTTTGAAAGAGATGTTGTCCAATAAAAGAAAAATAGAGGACTACGGCACTGTGACATTTACTGAAGAGTGTAGTGCTATTATTCAAAATAAATTGCCGCTGAAATTAAAGGATCTAGGTAGCTTTTCTATACCTTATTTAATTGGAGAGATGGCTTTTGACCGAATCTTGTGTGATCTTGGAGCCAGTGAGTCTAATGACTTTATCTATTTGCAAGAAGCATGACATGGGAGAACCAAAGCCGACTTCGATCTCTTTGCAGCTTGCTAACTGCTCGGTTAAGTATCCTATTGGAATTTTAGAGGTTGTTCCAATTCAAGTAGGAAAGTATTTCATTCCAATAGACTTTGTGGTATTAGAGATGGAGGAAGATTCTAAAATTCCCATCATTCTTGGAAGACCGTTCTTAGCTACAGCAGGTGAAATCATCAATGTAAAGAATGGTAAACCCACTCTTAATATTGGTGAAAACATAATTGAGCTTGATATAGCTGAGTCTATGAAGAAACCATCATATGTTATATCTTGTTATAGTATTCATGTTGTAGATGATATTGTTAGTGATCTTCATTCTTTGTTTGATGAACCTTCTGATTCTGAAACTTATGGTTTATTAGACTGCATTTCACATGATGATCAAGAATATCACGAGGAAAACTTTTCAAAAGTTGAACTGAAATCTTTGCCAAATAATCTTCGTTATGAATTTCTTGGGCCAAATTCTACTTACCCTATTATTGTTGATGCACAACTTGATGCAAGAGAGACAGATTTTCTTCTGAGGGAATTGATAATTCATAAAAGGTAATTGGGTATTTTATTGATGATCTAAAGGGAATTAACCCCTCTTTTTAATGCACAGGAAACTTATGGAGGAGGATCATAAACCGCATGTGGATTTCCAGAGAAAGCTTAACCCCTCTATTAAAGAAGTTATCAAAAAGGAGGTTTTGAAACTACTTGATGCAGGTATTATATATCCTATCTCCGATAGTAACTGGGTAAGCCTTGTTAATTGTGTTTCTAAGAAAGGAGGTGTGACTATGATGACGGGTAAGAATAATGAACAAATTCCAACTATGACTAGTTGGCGCATGTGTATTGATTATTGAAAATTAAATGCTGCTACTAGGAAAGATCACTTTCTTTTACCTTTTATTGATCAAATGGTTGAAAGGCATGCCAATCACTCTCATTTTTGCTTTTTGGATGGGTATTCTTGATTTTTCTAAATTCCCATCCATCCTGATGATCAAGATAAGATCACTTTTACATGTCCATATGGTACCTTTGCTTATAGAAGAATGTCTTTCGGTTTATGTAATGCACCAGCTACTTTTCAGAGATGTATGATGGCTATATTTTCAAAGTTTATTGAAGATTTTATGGATGTTTTTATGGATGACTTATTTGTTTATGGTTTTTATTTTAATGATTGTTTTGCTAACTTATCTCGGGTTTTGCATAGGTGTGAAGAAACTAATCTAGTGCTTAATTGGAAAAAAATGTCATTTCATGGTTAGGCAAGGAATAGTTTTGGGACACTTAGTTTCAGAAAGAGGGATAGAGGTTGATAAAGCCAAAATTGAAGTGATTGAGAAGTTGATGCCGCCCACGATAGTCAAGGAAATAAGAAGTTTTTTGGGACATGCAGGATTCTACCGGCAGTTCATTAAGTATTTTTGTATACTTGCTAGACCACTTACTAATTTGCTTTGTAAGGGTGTTAAATTTTCTTTTGATGAAGAATGTTTGTCTGCTTTTCAGGGTTTCAAGAAGGCTCTAATATCTGCTCCCATCATGCAACCGCCAAACTGGAATTTACCTTTCGAGCTTATGTGTGACGCTAGTGACTATGTAGTTGGAGCAATGCTCGGTCAGAGAAAAGAAAAGAAACCTTGTGGCATCTACTATGCTAGCCGAACCCTAGATGAAGCACAAAGAAATTACACCACCACTGAAAAAGAACTCTTAGCCATTATTTTTGCTTTTGATAAATTCAGGTCATATTTGATTAATTCCAAGGTTGTGGTGTATACAGATCATGCAGCTGTAAAGTATTTGATGCAGAAAAAAGATCGTAAACTACACCTTCTTCGATGTATTTTACTTCTGCAAGAGTTTGATGTAGAGATTAAGGATAAGAAAGGAGCAGAAAAATTTATTATAGATCACCTTTCAAGGATAATTACAGATGCATATAAAAGTGTCATCATTAATGAATCCTTTCCAGATGATCAACTCTTAACCATTGAATAGTTCAAAGCTCCATGGTATGCTGATATAGTTAATTATTTAGTTGCTGATGTTTTTCCTCTTGATTTGAATTGTCAAGGAAAGAAGAAATTTTTGGTTGAGGCAAAACACTATTTTTGGGATGAGCCTTATGTTTTTCAAAGATGTACAGATGGGATTTTTAGGAGATGTGTACCAGATGAGGAAATAATGGAGATCCTTTTTCAATGTCATGCATCATCTTATGGAGGGCATGCTAGTACTCAAAAGACTGCTTTTAAGGTTTTACAATCTGGATTTTATTGGCCCTCAATTTTTAAGGATGCTAGAAACTTTATATTAACTTGTGATAGATGCCAAAAAATAGGGAACGTTAACAGAAGAAATGAGATGCCACTTACTAGCATACTTGAGGTTGAGATTTTTGATGTTTGGGGGATAGATTTCATGGGACCGTTCCCACCATCTAGACGTAATAAATTTATTCTTGTGGTAGTAGATTATGTTTCTAAATGGGGTCGAGGCTCTTGCTTTTCCCACTAATGATTGAAGGTAGTTGTGAAATTGTTCAAAAACATTATTTTTCCACGATTTGGAATGCCAAGAGTTGTGATTAGTGATAGAGGCTCACACTTTATAGAACATAGATTTTCAACCTTACTTAGAAAATATGGCATTAATCATAGAGTTGCAACACCTTATCATCCCCAGACAAGTGGACAAGTTGAGATATCGAACAGAGAGATTAAGGAAATTTTGGAGAAAATTGTGTGACAAACAAGAACTAACTGGGCTTTTAAACTTGACGATACACTCTGGGCATACAGAACTGCTTACAAAACACTGATAGGTATGTCTCCTTTTCAATAAATTTATGGTAAATCATGTCGTCTACCTATAGAGCTTGAGCACAAGGCTTCCTGGGCGATCAAAGCATTAAATTTTCACTTGAAGGGCGCGGGAGAAAAACGAATATTATAATTAAATGAGCTAGACGAGATTAGACTCTCCGCTTACGAAAATGCAAAGATTTATAAGGAGAGAACAAAAAGGTGCCATGATCGGCATATTCTCAGAAAGGAATTTCAACCAAGTGACTTTGTTCTTTTATTTAATTCAAGATTAAAACTTTTTTCCTAGTAAACGTAAGTCTCGATGGTCCGACCCTTTTCAGGTATGAAAAACTTATCCCTATGGAGCAGTGGACATATGGAATCAAAAAGCAGGGAAATTCAAGGTCAATGGTCAAAGGTTAAAACATTATTATAAAGAGGAAAAGAATGAAGAAAGGATAAAATTGTAACTTAAAGAGCCTCGATCAAGTTTGAGTGAAGAACGGTCAAGCTAGTGACCTAAAAATTAGCACTTTTTGGGAGGCAACTCAAGCATTCTTACTTTAGCTTTTCTATTTCATTTAACAATTTTTACATATATATGTATACTAATTTATTTTTTTCCTCTTTGTAGGTGAGTCTAAAATTTTTTTATGATGAAACGGTGATTTTTAAACATTAGAGCATTACCGTAATTATTATTACGGCCGTAATTTTGTATTATTATCAGCCAGAATGTTTCACGACACTACAATAATTATATTTCCACCCGTAATTTTTTAATGAATCTCTACAAATGATTCCATGGCAGGGGTGAGAAATATTTCACATCCGTAATTTTAATCTGTGAAAAAAAATATTACGGTTGTACCATAATTTATTTCACGCCCATAATTTCATACATTTTCTATGCAGAATATTTTATGGCAGTGCCATAATTAATTTTACGATCGTAATTTGGTTTCAAAGTTTTACAGAATGTTTTACGGTAGTGCTGTAATTAAATTTACGACTGTAATTTTGAGCTGTTATATATAAACTCCCTGCCGTATTTTAGGGTTTTCGCCCGTGATTTTCTTGATTTCGCGCCGACTCATCGATTCGAGCTCACTCTTGTTTTCCAGATCATTCGGCGACTCTCTCTGACCACTTTCTGATCATCTCCGAACGACATCCCGGTGATTCGAAGCGTCAATTTTGTCTGAAGAGCTGATTTCTGCTGGTGCAGCTCATTAAAAGTGGGAACAGGTGAGTCTAAAATTTTTTTATGACGAAACGATGATTTTTAAACATTACGGCATTACCATAATTATTATTACGACGGTAATTTTGTATTATTATCAACCAGAATGTTTCACGACACTACTATAATTATATTTCCACCCGTAATTTTTTAATGAATCTCTACAAAAGATTTCATTGTAGGGGTGAGAAATATTTCACACCCGTAATTTTAATTTGTCAAAAAAAATATTTACGGTTGTACCGTAATTTATTTCACGCCCATAATTTCATACATTTTCTATGTAGAATATTTTATGGCAGTGCCGTAATTAATTTTACAACCGTAATTTGGTTTCAAAGTTTTACAGAATGTTTTACGGTGGTGCCGTAATTAATTTTACGACTGTAATTTTGAGCTGTTATATATAAACTCCTTGCCGTATTTTAGGGTTTTCGCCAGTGATTTTCTTGATTTCGCGTTGACTCTTTGATTCGAGCTCACTCTTGTTTTCTAGATCATTCGGCGACTCTCTCTCTAACCACTTTCTGATCATCTCCGAGCGATATCCCGGTGATTCGAAGCGTCGATTTTGTCTGAAGATTCTCCTGCCACTTCTTCAACACCACCTCCTCCTCAAAATCCACATGGTATTGTATTCAGAAATGCAGCACAGGAAGAAAGATACAACATGCTACTTACCAGATGCATTATCAACACCAAATACAATGACAAACGCACTTTGGAAATCCTCAGGCTTCATGAAGATGTATTTTGTATGTTTCATTAGATACTAACCAAGAAATTCTTCCAGATTCACCCGCAAACATTTCTTCTCATGGTCTTGGGATTTTTCAGTAGTCTAGAAGTTGAACTCCACGTGTACCATGAACAAGACGTGAAGGGTCATCTCACCTTTCGCCTTGCAAACATAGAAAGGTACCTCACGCTCCAAGATATAAGAGCTATTTTCCATATACCAGGAGAAGGATTGACATATCCACCACGAAGCTCCATTGAAAATGCGTTTTGGAATCAAATTACTTCATAGTCAAGCTTGTCACCTTCAACTGCCAGAGCAACAAGCATCTCCAACCCATATATTCGATACGTACATAGACTCCTCACACATACCATTTTTGGACAAGGTGAGAGGGACGGTATGGTACATCAAACTGAACTCTACTTTCATTGGTGCATGCTACATGGATTTCAAGTAGATTTAGCCTCATTTTTTTTTGCCAAAGCAATTTGACATGGTTGTGTTGATAAACCTTGGTCACAAGCATCATTCAATAACTTGTTGCAGCGGAAATACTAGGTCATCATAGAATCTGATGGATTGAGCACATGATCAACCTTATAAAACTTGTATAGAACAAGTTAGAGTATTACCATTGCCATGATGTAAGAGGCGGCTTGGAATATGAAAGGGGCGAGTGCCTCTTCTCCAAAGATGTCACACACAAGATGATGTCGACTTCCTTCCTTGTGTTCCTTGTGCTAGCAAAGACACCAAGGAGTCTTTAATCGTGTCTTGGAGAGGAAGATGTGCACTCTTGGCTGGTCGAAGTTCTTCCCTTGCGTGAAAAAGATCCTCACAAGAGAGAGCCGAACGAGAGCTCTCTTTCGAAACCGTGAGAGAGAGAGAGACCAAGAAGGAATGTTCGGTTACCACATATGGTAAGAACCAAACAAGTAACTCCCTCCTTAACTCCCATTCAACCCATCGAAAACTTCCCTCATAATTGAACCATGTGTTCACTAATGAACCGGTCCAATTTCGAATTGGTTCAAGCATCAAGTCGAACCAGCCCTGGTTATGATCTCTTTGAACCATATGGCTCAAGATCTAACCACACATCTCATTGAACCCTGATCTTTACAATCAAGCATCAATCCTCCCGATCGAAGCTTACCGATCATATGTCCTAATCAATTAAACATGATTAGACTAGATCTCACTTCCAATCAGAGCTTAAATTCCTCCAATTCACACGATCTGACATAAGTAAGCTATATCATCAAATTGTGCGACCCTAAGGGTTTCCTTCAATGTCGGTAACGATAACTTATGTTATCACGATCACACATCACTGTCTCCCGTTATGAAGGAAAGAGTCTTCCAAGACTACTCCCAAACCATAGCATAAGTGTGAATCTAATTCACTTGGCATACATGTTTCCCTTTGCCAC
>JANTFE010007210.1:16687-30588 GCA_027562315.1 Costus pulverulentus
GTAACAATCTGAATAACAACAATTGCCTTTATAAAAACATATATATATAGTTTATACATGATACTGAAAATAACCCAAGGCCTCAAACATTAGCCTTAAAGTGCATACTCTAACAGGTTGCACATGCAAAGAGAGGTGTCATTGTATTCGGAGGTTTTATTACTCCTATTGCACTTTATTCCATATGGAACTGAAACTGCAAGGGGTAGTGCTAGAATAGATTTGGAATCATGTGTTGCCATGAGAATGATTGTTAGAGAGGGTGACGCTTATTATTTAATTCTTGGACCTAATTCCCCAACTTTACCATTGTCAAATAAGGAAAGAACCATGGTCCAAAATCAAATGAACTAGAAACTTTCTCCAATTGCAGTTGTCGATGCTACCCCTACCCCAATTGATTCTCTACTGCCACCACCTACTTGGGGAGGTAGTGGTGACCCATTTAGTATGGGTATGGATTCTTCTACACCCAGACAGGGTTCCTCTTCTCATGGTATGGCACAGCCTCAGAGAGGTTGGTCCACAGCCCAGGATGCCAGTTTTCAGGCATTATTTGTGGAGGTATACCATCAGGGATGCCTCATGGAGCAAGTGCTTGATGCTATTCAGTATGTGTATGATGATATAAAGGATGTGATGGGATTTCTATGGCATCTATTTGGCAGTGAGGATGAGGAAGGAAATCAGGAGAATGATCAAGACGAGCCTATGGGAGAAGCTGCTCCAGATGAAGAAGAAGATGAGGAGACTAATACTGATACAGACGATTTGTGCTTTGTGAGTATCCCTTAACCTTCTTTTTAATCTTTGCCTTATTACATTAAGAATGATACATTCTCTTTTGTAGGGAAAGATGAACCTCCATGTTTGTGTCTGTTATCTTTTTGCTCTCTTCAGATTCTTGTGATGTTTTAGATGGGATTGTATGACTTTATTACAGTTTGGGATTGGTGATGTGATGTGATTTGGCACCATGTGTAGGTGCATCTTGATGACAGGATTAATGGATTGTATAACTCAAGAATTGATGATGTGTGTTTTCGTTGGATGTGAGGAATTTTCTATGATGTTATGCGGTTTTATTCTTTTTGGAATTTGGATGGATGCATTGTTGTGATAATATGTTCATTTTGGTTATGGTGATGATTGTCTATACATATCAATGTCTGTGAATGAAGATATGCCTCTTGTGTTAAATTTATTTCTTCAATATATATCCTCTCATTGTAATTTTTCCTTAATTGATGCATGAGATTTTGGATAGGTATGATGTTCGATGAATATAATTTGAGAGTGAAGCATCTTTTTCAAATAAAATGAGCATATGAGTATAATTTATCAAGTTTTTATAGATTGATTAGCCTAGTTGATGTTTGATCAATTATACTATTTGTTGGGAAGAATGAATCCAAAATCCAAAAATAAAAAAATAAAAAAATAAAGAGTTATATAACTCCTCTACTTGGCACTGCGAAAAATTGGTAATGGTACCGAAGTTATAAGTTGAAGTCCAAATAAAAAGTATGTGTCTATGTGGACACATGCCAAGGTATAGCCATTTGACATTAGCATCGTTGTCTTAGGCTATGATTCTTCTTGCCAAAATGATATGAGTTATATTACATCAACTATGTGGTCGATGTACTCTAAATTTGTCACCAAAAAAAGGGTGGTAATTGATTTAGAAAATGTCAAAAGCAAGAAAATAAAAAAAAGAAATTAAAAAAAAGAAAAAGAGAGAATTTTGAGTGAAAAAAATTTTGGAGATCCTATTTCTATAAACAAAAGTATTATAGATTTAAACTGAAGCATGGGTGAATTCATGAGATTGAGATTCTGTTTATTATACAAGTTGAGAAATTTTATTTGATTAAGGTTGTGAATCTTGAGAATTAAATTCTAAGTACAGTGTATTTATCTGGAATTTTATGTAGCATGTGGTGGAAATTTTTCATTAGTGATTATGTTTTACAAATTTATTTTTCATAAGGGAATTATATTTCCATACTCAGCATTGTTCTTTATTCTATATATTGCTTGAGGACAAGCAAAGTTTGAGCCTAATGTATTTTGATGTATCGTATTTACATAGTATTTTTACTATGATTTTTATACATAATATCTCATGTTTTAAGCATATTTTAACTAAATTAGACTTAAAACCTTCTGTTTGTTCGGAATCTTCACCTTTATTTTGTTTTGACGTATTTTAGGAAAAACAACCAAATTTTGATAGATTTGTTGAATGATCTGAAAGTATGAATGAAATCTAGTCATCAAGAGGAAATTACCTGTCAATTTTCAAGCAAATCAGAGTTTAAGGCGAAATTACGGCACTGCTGTGATTATTTTCACGGACGTGGTTTTATTGAAGTTTACAAAAAGAATCACGGCACTACCGTGATTATTTTCCCGACTGTGATTTCTTAGAGCTTTTACACAGAGAGAATTATGACACTACCATAATAATTATCACGACCGTAATAATCCTAGAAAAATACATAGAACAAATTATGGCACTGCCATGATTATTTTCACTGCCATAATTTCGTGTGCCAGTTTCAAGTTTGACTCAATTTTTCCTCGATTTGATTCTACTTCAATACAGATTTTGGGGAAAACCTATTCCAATGATGGAGAAGTATATAAAGAAGCTATCGAGCAATTATTAGGACTTTTTGGCAAGGATTTATTGTGAATTATAATTAACACAAAGAGAAGCGCCGTTGTAGCAGGGTTCCTCGTCGGGAATCAACGAGCTCATCTCCAGCGACCAAATCTTCAGGGAAGGTGCACCGAGTGGACGAGAAGATATATAGAATGTTTCAGATCAAAAGGAGTTCAAGTGGAGGAGAAATCAGCGAAACCCTGGACGCGGCTACTGTTCATCGACAAATCCAGAATTGTTCTTCATAGAAATCACGGGCTGTGAAATATTTCACACCCCTATGAAATCAGTAAACTATTATTTTTACTCCTGTTCAAATTTTGATTTTTCTATGATGATTTATTACTGTATTACTTCCATCATGGTAGCATAAAAACCTTTTGGGATAGAGAGAGTAATCTCTCTTAATTTCTGAAATGACCAGATAATCATTATTTATCATGTTATTATTTGAATGATAATATTACTTTAGTGATTATTGTCTTTAAACTTTCTAGTTTTGAAATATTAGCATGTCACAAAGTTCGTAATATGGACCGAGAGGTGATTTACGAACTCGGAACCCATAAATTGTGTTTTTAAAAACTTATGCTACGAGAATAGATTTGTTCTAAAAAAATCCTAATTTTTGAAGAATCTTTGCATGTTAAAATTTTGACCTAGAAATTTTATTGTTTCAGACATGATAATAAGAATCAAGGGGTAAATTTGATTGTTGGAACTCTGATGACACCAAAATATATAGTATATTTTGTATCATTTTATATATCTTTTCATGCTAAATTGCATCTCTTTCCACCGGCATCCTCTTCAGACCTCCGGCGACATCTCTGATTCTCCCTTGAGAAAATTATTTTTATCATTATTATTTTTGGAGACTATTTTTTGACTGAGCCTTATGTATCTTAAATTGTGCAGGTAAAATTTTCAAAAGGCACATCCTTGGACCTAGCAGCATCTACCCCAACACTATTTTTGATCTGAGCCTTATGTATTTTTAGTCAGAGCTTGCTATATAGTTTTGTGAGTATTGTTTGCACTTTCCTGTGATTATTTGATTTGATATGATTATCTAGACTTTTCTTCTCTTAGATCTATCACTTTACATCCTTTGCATTGTTTGAGGTTTATGTGATTATACGGATATATCACTTTACATCTCATGATTGTTGAGTTTGATGCTTCTACACCACTATAACCACCGACACTGCTATCCTGTTTCACATGCTTTTTCGATGAGGTTGTATTATGATGTTTCGTTATTCTGATGAGCTATCTTCGATATGGTTGTAGTATACATGATGATATATTTAGTGTTTATGATGATATTTTTATATTGTGATATTTGATGATGATGATGAGTATATTCTTGTTTTATATTGTTGATGACTTGATTGATTGATAATGAATGGACCCATATTTGTGATTAGAGAGAAACCTATCATGTTAGATTTATTTCTTCAATGCATATCTATCTTTGAAATTTAACATTGGTTGATGCATGAAATTTTGGGTAGATGTGTTATTTGAGGAATAAGATCTAAAGGTAAAACTACTCCTTTAAATAAAATGAGCATATGAGTATGATTTGTGAATTGATATCAATTGATCAACCTAGAAGATGTTTAGTCTATTTTATTATTTGTTGGGAAATAAGAATCCAAGATCCATAAAAAAATAGTGAGAGACTCCCCTACTTGGCACTATGTAAAATTGATAGTGGTACCTAAGACAAGGGTTGAAGTCTATGAATGAAAAATAATGAGAGATAAAAAGAATAAGACTCCTCTACTTGGCACTATGCAAAATTGATAGTGGTACCGAAGATAAGAGTTGAAGTCAAAAATAAAAAGTGTGTATCTAAGTGGATGCATGCCATCTTTGCAAAAATAATCAAATACATAAAAAAAGGAAAAAAATTATATGTGGAAAAAGATCTTGGAAACCTAATTTTTGTAAACAAAAGCATGATAGATTTGAATTGAAATTGGGTGAAGTCTTGAGATTGAAAATTCTAATTATTATACGAGTTGCAAAGTTTTATTTGATTGAATTGTGGATCCAGAGGGTTGCGTTCTAAGAATGATATGTTTGCTTGAAGTTTTATAAAGCAATTGATGAAATTTTTCATTGATGATTGTATTTTAGAAATTTATTGAGCATGAAAAGGTTTATCTTTTAATCAACTTTTGATTTTTGCTTGAGGACAAGCAAAGTTTGAGCCTTATGTATTTGATGACACCAAAATATATAGTATATTTTGTATCATTTTATATATCTTTTCATGCTAAATTGAAGCTCTTTTACTTATTTTTATGCCGAATTTATCAAATATTGCAAAATCTACTTCTATTTTGGATTTTCATGATTTTCAGGTAAAAAGGCACTATTTTAAGGCATTTTCAAGAAAAATCAAATGCATGAAAGAGTTAACATCATCAAGAGGAGATCACATGACAAATTTCATGCAAAACGGAGTAACGAACCAAAATACGGCAGTGCCGTATTCAATTTTACGGTACCGTATTTCCATACGATACCGTAAAATCAGAGCACTACCGTAATTTGGGGAGTTTTCAGACTAGAAGATTTTTCTGATTTTATGGCACCACAGTAAAGAATTACACGGGCCGTATTTTGGAGCATTTCAAACCAGGGACTTTTGCTGATTTTATGGCACGGCCGTAAACCATTTCACGGTGCCGTATTTATCAGAGATTTCATACCAGAGAACTCGTCAAATTTTACGGCACTGCCATAATAACTTTTATGGGCCGTAATTTTGACACAGAGTTCATAGCACCAAAATACGGTACTGCCGTAAAATATTTTACGACCGTAATTTCCATTCAAAAATGCGATTTTTACGAGCCCGAAACTTGCGCGGACCATATCTTTTGATCCAGACCTCCAAATTGAGATCTAAAAGATGCTGAAGACTCATATTTAAGAGGTGAACACACACAAAGTGAAAGAGGGAATTTTTATCCAGTATTGAGAGAGAAATTGTCAGAGAGGTGCTTAGGGTTTGTACTCACACTGAGATGCGTAGAGGGCACCTCAGGCCATGTCTTTCACGCAGAAGCTTCGCCTGGAGGAGGAGACAATACCCCAAAAGTTTCAAAACAAAAGGAATTCAATAGAAGGAGGAATCAACAAAAGAAGGGGCGCAACATAAGTGTGTTTTGGAGGCAATTTACGGCTGTAATTTCTATTACAGCCATGTTGTAACATTGTTTCTTCTTCTTCTTTGATTTATGAACACTTTGATACTATGGCTTATTGTATTTCTCCTTCCATGCAAGCTTAAACATATTTTGGGACATGGGGTGTAATCCTTTTGATTTTTAATGATTAGATAATCTTTTCTTTCATCAGAATAATCTTTATTATGATAATTCTACATATGTGATTGATTGTACTTTGATTCTCCATAGATTGATGTCATTATTCATGTTTTAGAGTTCTCGCAATAAGGACCGAAAGGTGATTTGCTTGAGAACTTGGAACCCTAGAATTACATGTTAGGAACTCTCTTAGGTTAGTTCTTAATTATTTGATTTTAGTGATCTTATTGCCATGATGATAATTTGAATCTAGGGTAGAGTTGAGTTGTCAAACGTGGAGATCTTATACGAAAGTGAGGATCGGAACGTTGGAGAACCATAAGTAAAACTTATGTTGAGTCTGGAATGCACGAAAGTGATCCTTGAGATTCCACTTGAGACAATCAACTTAGAATTCGGATGCACGAAAGTGATCTCGAGTTCTTTGATTGATGATTTACTTATATTCAGCTTGGGATAGATCTTGCGCAAAAGTGAGGATTGGTCCCTGCATGATTGTCTGCACGAAAGTGAGATGATCCCTTTATGAAGTAAATTAAGTCTTTATCATGATAAGATAGTCTGACGACATTTTATTTAAATCAAGTCATTAGAATTAAGGAGAATGAAACACTAGTCCCAATGTTTCTCTCTGATTATCTAATTTCGTGTGTTTTCCATCATTGTTTTGCTATTATTCGATTGCTTATCTTGTCGGAATACAACTATTTGGTACTTAACAATAAGGTCTCTGTGGTTCGATATCCTTCTTTATTACTTCGAGTATCCGTGCACTTGCGGATCACAACATACTCCTAAAGTAAAACCTATAAAACTAAGATACAAGAGTATTTAATTTTACTTGAGATTTTGACTTGGAAATTAAATTTATGAGAATTGGATTAATTTTAAGTTAGATTTACTTTTATTAAACATTGAACAATAAGTCACGAGAGTAAAGACTTGTTCAGTGTAAATTGTTTGTCTAAGAGGAGGCAATTTCTTTACAAATAAATTTTTATCTTTATCATGATAAGATTAACTGATAAAAAGTTATTTATGTCTAGTCATAGAAATTAAGGAGGATGAAACCTTAGTCCCATATCTCTCTTTGAAATTTACAACAAATTTAATTGTTTGCTTTTAACCTATTTCATTACATATCGTCTGCTTAGCTAGTGAAAACTTGATTATTTGGTACTTAACACATAGGTCCCTGTGGGTTCGATATCTTTTATTATTTTGAGGTATCCATGTACTTGTGAACACATCAGATGTCATCTTGACAAAGGGACAGAAATGCACATGTACTTAGTTATAGTTTAGGGGTTGTCGATGATATCCTTTCTGATGACTTGGATAGCTGCAATGTACTACTATGTGTCATTCACTACTTGTGATGATGAAGTCATCATTACCAACATTAGAGAAACCTATAGGGTTGCACACCTAGATACATGAGATATCATATTGATCGAATAGCCTATGATCGAGTCATTTGGTTGATTCAGATCAATTTAGGAGTCTGATGCATTGTGGATGCATCTAATGAATTGGAGATGATCATATAGAGTTAGCTTATGCTTTGACACTAGTTGACATTGGTTGACCACATTTGACCTCGATTGACTAGTTCTACTCAACATGTCAAGTGAAATAAAAAAGCACCAGATTAGTTTGGTAGCTTGTCGACTTGATTTAGCATAATCTGGAGGGTCCACAGGCTTAGGTGCATATTTGAATATTTATATTCAAATAATATAATAAATTTAATAGATTTATTTGTGACTTAAGTTGTAGGTCCCATGACTTAAACTCTATATAATGCGGGGCTACGAGGTGCATAATGGTATGCATTCTCTTGGAGAACCATAGCTGCCTAGATCTTCAAACCCTACTCAAGCCCTAGCCGCCAATCATCTCCTCTTGGTGCCGCCCCTTGTGAAGTTGTCGCCTCCTCCTCTTGTGGCTACAATCTACCTTCCTTTGGTGGCACAAGAAGACATTGGTGGGCTTTATTCTTCATAGGTGCATCCTCTTGAAGGCTTGGCACAACTTGTGAAGAAGGGCGATTCTTCCACTGACCTTGGCACAACTTCAAGGAAGTGGCGCAAACAAGGTGAATTCCTAGAGGCGTGGATCACTTCTAACATGCTCAAAAAGGTACATATTCTATCATATCCGGTGGCTTTCTCGTAAGACTAGTCCTGTTGTATTAGGAAACCTATTTCAGGCATCGCTTCTACTCTGATTTTTTATTTTAAAATTACCCGGGTTTTTGCAACATGGACTGCCTATATCTACAATCCCCCACACACTCTCTACAATTGCCTAGACCTAATCTACTGGATCATTGATACAATCTGGTAGACTGTATCAATGATCCAGTAGTCCCTATCCAGTAGACCTATATCTACTGGATCATTGATACAATCTGGTAGACTGTATCAATGATCCAGTAGTCCCTATCTATGATCTAGCTATCTAGTCATAGATAGGGTCTGCGGGATCATAGACATAGGTAGCCCAATCATAGAAAAGGACTGGGGGATCGTAGATACAGATTGCTGGATCATAGATATTACCAACTCAATCGTAGATATTGAAGTGACATATATATCAAGCACACAAATGTAAATGTACACATGAAAAAGATATCCATAGATGAATCCATTTGATAATTATTAAAATGTTTACAGTTACACAATTACTTACATTTATTCACAGCACAATAGTTCACACTTATTCACATTATTTACAACAATTATAAAGATCTAAAGATGCATTAAATAGTTGTAGGCTCAAAATAGCCCTGATTTTATTCATTCGCTTGGGAGAAATAGAATGATTTTTGACTAATAATACAATGAATATATTTTAAGAAAAAAAATGCCACAATCTAAGATTCAACTTGCTTGGGGCAATCTGTATCCTAGTTTAATGGCCAAGTTCCTATATAAAGACACCGACCTATTAGAATTTTTATACAACCTTTCAATATACATACATATATGCAGAAAACAATTAGATACTTAAATTTTAAACATATTATTAATAAATTAATAAAAAAAATATTAGGAAGATACTTACATATTTATGTATAGCCCCTTGATCCCACTTGCTATAATTCATGGAATTATAGATATTGCATACTTATCCTTTATATCTACGTGCAACAAGAACCAATGCTTTTTATTGTGCATTGGAAGAAAGATTCTCTGTATCTTTTTTAGTGAGAGTGTGATCAAGTACTCATATTTAATGGCAGTTGCACCAAATAAACCCTTCAGATACATTGATAGGCACATCAAAGAGACGTAAGCAAATGAAAGATATTTTCATTTATGTTTACGTCCTCTATCAAAAAGGAGAGTGATGTAAGCATCGAGGACCTACAAATGAAAAGAGAAATGATATTATAATATAATACCTACGTTTAGACTTTTGAATCAAGTGGACGTAATACATACTTTGTCATCATGCTCTTTGCCGATGAGTATATCATAAATCTTTGGCTTATGAAGTTTCCAATGTTCATCTTCATTAAATTTTACTAGCTTCTTGTCATTAACATCTCTATTTGCCCTCTTTGCTCGTCTGATATCACATCCCGGCCTCTATAGTCACTCCTATGCATATTTTGAAAGAGAAATAAATTTAAGCGTAGAGATATTTTAAAATAATCAAAGTTCAATAATAGAATAATTACCTCATCTACATAGGGCTTCTCTGGGCATTTTCATCCACAACTATAGGCTACATATATTGAGAAGCGTGAAGTTAAACTTTCATCAGTATTAAAATAGTATTAACTTCAAATGTTATAACTTACTTATGTAGTCCCTATTTTCTTTCTCTTCGCTTGTGTATAAGGGCTTGATATTGCTTATGAAGTCGCGCTTGTGTATAAGGGCTTGATATTGCTTATGAAGACTTCCGTACTTTTTTTTTTCTTCCCCTTACTTTAACCTGCTTAACTTTTCCCTTATTCTTCTTGTCCCTCTTCACTTGCCTCTTCTTTGTCTACCCCTCCATCTCACCAATCATCCATATCCCCCTCTTCTTCCTCTTTCTCCTTTATTTCAGTATTTAGTTTATTATTTTTCTCAACGAGAGCTCTAATCCTTAGCTCAAATTCCTCTCATTCATAATTTGTTGCTGACTTTTGGTTCTTATTCACATCAATGAGTTCTGCCACTTTTTTATCATACTCATCTCGCTCAATGGCTACTACTAATTTCTAGTCATTTATTTCTTCATTGAGATCATGGCTCCTTTAGAACTTCTCTCATTCCCGATCAAAGGATACTTTGAGACTACTAATTTCTTCATTGATTTCTTGGATGCTAACATTAAGTTCGTCTCCTTGTAGCAATTTATTTTCGAAGTGTGTATTCAGCTTGTTATTCAATGTCAACAGCTTGTCTACATCTGCTCTCATCTTATTATTCTCCTCCTCCAATTCATGAATCTTGGTATTCGACGCAAAAATATTCTCTACCTCTGATCTTAGCTTATTATTCTCCTCTTACAATTCATGAATCCTATTGTTTAGAGTATCTTATATTATTTGTTTATTTACATACAATCAAAAGCAAATACATATTAACAAATGAAGTAATGAACAAGTACATATCTACAATCCTCTAGCTCATATCTATGATCTCCAACTCAATATCTACGATCCCCATCCTATATTTACGATCCATCATCCCATATCTACGATCTCTAACTCAATGTCTATGATCTCTCATCCTCTATCTATGATCCACCAACCCTTATATAAGATCCCTAACTCAATGTCTATGATCCCCATCCCATATCTACCATCCCCCCAGCCTTGGTCTATGACACTACATCCCATATCTACCATTGCTATATCCATTTTTATGATCCCTAAGTATAAACAAAATGCTAAGAAATTTAGATACTAACATATTCCTCAGCTTTGGTAGGGGCAAATGCCTCTGTTGGTTGGAAAACTGGTGTATGTACAAGTGATCTTGAGGATATCACTCTATGTACTGAAAGGTCAACATCTTGAGTATGCACAGGTGACCCGACATTATTTTTTTAGCTTCATCTAGCTCCATTTCATATATTATTTGTACAAACGAATAATACAATTAGCTAGAAAAGGAGACAAATTATGAAAAAATATTAAATGAAATACTCACCAATTCTTTATTTAATTTATCAAAAATTTTAATAAAGGTGGTTCTTCGTCTGGATTTAATTTTATCCCAATGAAAGAGGTGAAGGTAAACACCCTCAGCCTTAACTTTCTCATCTGTATAGAGCAAACAATGCTCATATAACTAAACCTGTAAAACACAAAACACAAAAGTATTACTAGCATATAAATTTTTATACTCATCCAATAATAACTATAAAAGATAAAGAAACTTATATTTATTAGAATGGCACAACCACCAAAGCTAGTTCCTTTCTTTTTTTTTCTTAGTACATTTTGCCAAATCTTCAACTAGTATAGGCATCACAGCTAAATAAGATGATGTAGAATATATACAGGATGCTCAACTTAACCATCCTTTCTTCATCCAAGATCTGACCTTCTAAGCCTAGTAGCCCTCTCAACTTCCTCTCTAATTGTAACCAGTTTATTGTCCTTCTAATAAATTCTTCTATATATAAGGGAGTGGTTGGTGTAATCTCAAAATCAACCAACTCTCCTTGATACGGTAATCCAAGGATGACTGCTACATCCTTTATAGAAAATTGAATAACGTGACCATTTATTATGAAACCTTTTATGATATGGTCCCATCTTTCAGCCAAATACTCAACTATCAATGCATACAAGACAATGGTTGGACGTTGTACCAGATGTCCAAATGGGTTTGTAACAATAGCTCATTTATATTATTTCCCCTTGATATTTCAGTCATATAATTGTGAAGCCTTGTCATTGAACATCTACTAAGAATGGGTCACGTAGTCTCTACTTTTTTTTGTTAATGGAATTTGCAAATATATTTCTCCTCATTGCCACTAGAACTGCTATTTGCATTTCCATTGGTCATTTTTGCGGTATCTAAAGCAAAAAAACCAATAATAGTAGGTTAATATATAATCACTATCTTGTCTGGATTTCAAATATAATATCAATGATATTTATCCCATATCTACCATGTCTACGATCCTTACCACCAGGTCTACTATCCCCAACTCAATGTCTACGATCCCTATAACTAGGTCTTCTATTCCTAACTCAATGTCTATGATCTATACTATTAGGTCTACTATCCTCAACTCAATGTCTACGATCCCTCATTCCCTCTTTATGATCCCCAAGCCAAAGTCTATGATCCCTAACTCAATGTCTACGATTCCTATTACTATGTCTACAATGCCCTAGCCCATATCTAGAATCCCCAATGCAATGTCTACGCTCCCTATTACCGTGTCTACAATCCCTCGACCCATATCTATGCTCTCTAACTCAATGTCTATGATCCCTATTATCATGTCTACAATCCCCCAGCCCATATCTATGATCCCTTGCTCAATGTCTACAATCCCTATTACCATGTCTATAATCCCCACCCCATATCTACGATCCCTATTACCATGTCCACAACCCCCCAGCAAATATCTACCATCGCAAACTCAATGTCTAGATCCATACTGTTGGGAAACCCCGGGGACATTTTACAATTTTTCAAAGTTATAAGCATACATACATACATTGCACAGCGGAAGAATGTCCCCGAAATAGGCCGGTCCCAAAAACCCAGTGAAGATCGCAAGCAAGAGAGTCGACACGATGAGTTAGGAAATACCTTAGAGCAAGATGAGGTCGATGTTGTGATAGGTGCCCAAGCGTGCGCCCTCTGCAGTCTCACACACACGGATGCCTCGAGTCCTCTTCTTCCACACCCGGTGCTAGCCTCGGGAAGAAGATCCAAGCCTTAGGGAGATGCTCCACTTCACTTGCGCCACCAAGAGGAAAGGATGCGCCAAGAGAAAAGGAACTAAGTCAAGCCGCCAAGCACCAAAGCTCCTTGCACCAAGAGGAAAGGAGGGAAAGCTTGCGGCTATGGAAGAAGGAAGAAAAGGTTGCACCCCTTGCTCCTATCTCTCGCCCCACTTCTTGTTGTCATGCCTCCAAGGATTGTAACATGTAAGAGGGGGCGGCTAGGGTCACATATATAGGGCAAGTGGCGGTTAGGGCAAGGGCTAGGATCATGACAAGTGTAGGGCTAAGATGAGGAGGTTTGATGCAAGGAAAGTCTCCAAGACTTTACCATAAACTTCATTCAACCTATCCATAATTGCCCAAGCACCATATCAGCCCAAGACATGCCTTAAAGGCATACATACCATCAAGGGAGAAGGGCTAGGCGTCAATTGCTTCCTTAATGAAGCAATTTTGCTATCCTAACCCCATTATGCCCCTTAGGCGCCAATGGGGTTGGGCTTCTCCCCATTATACCCTTTTAGCCTCTTTTCTCTTCATGAGAACTTGTTATTGGGCTTCATTGGATAATGAGCTAGCCCAAACTTCATCACATGGGTTGATCAAGCATTTAGATCAAATCCAATGCAACCCTAATCCAAATGTGACCAACCATGGTCAAATATGGGTCAACCTGCCAAAAATGAAGTTTGACTCCAATAACATTCTTCCATCTCATCAGGCCCATTGGCGCGGATGAACTCTCTCAATCAGATCCGAGTTATCTAATAACTCGATCATAAGGCTTCCCGATCAATACGAGAACTCAAGTATCAAGGTGTCCGACCCTATAGGTTCCTCTGACGCCGGCAGTGCAGACCAAAGGTCACCACAAGCAGTGAGTGGCACCTAGTAGTGCATCGCTGCTACCCAGGTCATTGGAATGGATATCGACATCGACATCCCCATCATCGCAACTAGGTAC